>SJYT01034013.1:385557-439040 GCA_006410635.1 Cephalophus harveyi | reverse complement strand
ATCTCTTTCAGAATTTTCCACAGTTTCTTGTGATCCACACAGTCAAAGGCTTTGGCATAGTCAATAAAGCAGAAGTAGATGTTTTTCTGGAACTCTCTTGCTTTTTCCATGATCCAGCGGATGTTGGCAATTTGATCTCTGGTTCCTCTGCCTTTTCTAAAGCCAGCTTGAACATCAGGGAGTTCACGGTTCACGTATTGCTGAAGCCTGGCTTGGAGGATTTTGAGCATTACTTTACTAGGATGTGAAATGAGTGCAATTGTGCGGTAGTTGGAGCATTCTTTGGCATTGCCTTTCTTTGGAATTGGAATGAAAACTGACCTTTTCCAGTCCTGTGGCCACTGCTGAGTTTTCCAAATTTGCTGGCAGATTGAGTGCAGCACTTTCAGGATTTGGTTCCTTGCTATATAATTAAGATTCTTTGCACAAAAACTTCATTATAATCAGAGTGGCAGAGGGGAACTCAGGGGGAATGAAAGCCTGAAGCCGAGCTCTCAGCGTGGACGCCCTGGTTCAGTCCCATGCACACTGCAGCCTGCGTCTCTGGACCTGTGTTGATCTGATCTGAGCTGCGTCCAGCAGAGCATGAGAACCATGTGAGCGTTATCTCTAGGCATGTGGAGGCCACTCTCACTTTGATGTCGGCTCCCCATGCTTCTTGCAATCATAGTGAAAAAGGGGTTCCTGACCACCTTTTCCTCTTCCTATGCCTGTTTCTTCAAAAAACTGGCTTATTTAAGTGCTTGTCAAATGATGAATGGATAAGTGAAAAGATCCCAAGTCCAAGAGTCATGATAGCCAGTTTTGGGTCTTAGAAGCTTACCCTAGGGGTTCTGTGTCCCTGGGCCCCCATAACAAGAAGGCAAGTTCCTTCAAACTTAAGGCAGCTGAAGATGGTTTCTCTTCCAGGAATCTGCAGCAGTCGATATGGATAACCTCTAACCTATATTGCTCTTCTGCCTCATAGTGAACCCTATGGAAAACCCCAATGACATCACCCCTGACTTTCTGCAGATTGCTAAGGGACTGAAGGTTCTTTGTTAGGAAAGAGGAGGTTTTTATTAGTAGTAGCAGTACTATTATCTGTCAATTATTGCATACTCAGAATATTCCAGGCATTGTGCTAAGTGCTGTATAGATACTATTTCTATCACTTCTTGCAACAACTATGATTTGGTCCTATTTATTTTTCTCACATCATAAAAAAGAAAACCAAGCCTCATAAAGGTTGATTAACTTAAGGAGGCTCATTAGCTATAAGTGGTGGAGGCACACCTATGTGTGTGTGTGTGTGTGTATGTTTGTGCAGATGTGTGTAGGTGTTGACCTCTTAATGTAAAATCATCTCTTTTTCCTTTTATTTGTCTCAATTCTGCAGGAAGGTCTGTCTGTCTTCCAGAGGCTATGAGACTCTGGCAAAGATCCATAGCTGAAAACAAAGCCCCTTCCTGTCCAACCTGCTGTCTATGTCTGTTTGGGCTGCTATGAAAAAATATTACAGATTGGGTGGCTTACAAACAGCAAACGTTTGTGGCCCTAGGTTCTGGAGGCTGGCCATCGGAGATGAGAGTGCCAGCGTGACAGGTTCTAGTGCAGGCTGTCTTCCAGGTCACAGACTTCTCATTGCATCCTCAAGTGGTGGATGGGGCTCAGGAATGCGGGGGTCTCTTTCACAAAAGCACTAATCCCACTCATGAGGGCTCTACCCTCGTGACTCAAGTACCTCGCCAAAACCCCACCTCCAAATACCATCATCCTTGGGATTAAGGATTTCAGCACATGAATTTGGGGGCATGGACAAATTCAGACCATAGCCCTTGCCTAAGCCAAGTCAAGGTGTGAGAGTAACTAGATGCTTTAATCAAAGGAAGGGCAAAATGAAGGGCAAGCCAGAGTCCTAACTAGCTGACTTCTCCCAGTGCTAAGCACCTCAGTGGTCAGCGGCATTGGCAATCTGTACATAAGAACTGAAAAGGATTCCCAGGGGAAGGTTGGGGTTGTTAAAACTTGCAAAAACTTTCCTGACCATTAATCCAAGTTGCTAAAATGCCTTTCCATAAATAAGCCATTTTTACTCAACTCTTCAGTCTCAGTGTTGTAACCATGTTTAATTCAGAAGAATATTCAGGCATCTATGAGTCTCTGAGTTCAAACAAATTTGTCTTGCTTTCTGTTAAAACTAACAAAGCTGCTATTGATGAAAATCAAGGACATTAAAACCCAGAGCATGTCTATTGGCCTGGGGAAATCAATCAGATGATGACTGCTTTGAGAAACGGGCTCTGTGTTGGGTCACATTGGCCAGTCTCCTTAAGGCACACCCAGGATCTCGTGACAAACCACATACACTTCTTGTGTAGACTCTTCCGCACAATGCACATGAACAAACTTGTCTCTGCTGTGAGACTTCCTTCCCCAGAATATGGGTTTGCTGTGCTGTTTCACAGAAGAAACAAAAGCCAAAGAATTTTTAAAAATTACTTATTTTGGCTGTGCTGGGGTTTTTGTTTGCTGCTTGTGCGATTTCTCTAGTTGTGGTGAGCCTGGGCTACTCATCCTTGCGATGTGCAGGCTTCTCGTGGCGGTAGCTTCTCTTGTTTCAGAGCATAGGCTTTAGAGTGCAGACTCAGTAGCTGTGGAACATGGGCTTAGTTGCTGCGTGACGTGTGAGAGCATCTGGAATCAGGGATTGAACCCATGTCCCTTGCATTGGCAGGCATATTCTTACCCACTGGACCATCAGGGAAGTCTGAAGCCAAAGAACTGATGTATGTGTCATAGGCTAGTGGCTGAGACACTTCAGTAAAGAGCAGTCAATAAACTCAAGGGTGCCAATCATGCTGTGTTTTGTTGGGCATGGGCCTGAGGCCGTGTGCCAGCCCACGTGCTACTCACAATACCTGTATCTAGCTTCCCTGGAGAGGACCTCCAGGCCTACCTACTAACTGGGATTATTATGCACATTTTCCCTGGATTTCAGCAGTCTGCTGTTTACCCCTGGTGTTGGGTGTGCAAGGTGATCGTTGTTGCCTTATGTTCACCTTGCACTCTTACGTTGCCTGGTGTTCAGCAGGCCTTCCCTGGCGGCTCAGATGGTAAAGAATCCACCTGCAATGTGGAAGACCTGGGTTTGATCCCTGGTTTGGGAACATTCCCCTGGAGGAGGGTATGCAACCTACTCCAGTATTCTTGCCTGAAGAATCCTCACAGATAGAAGAGTCTGGTGTGCTGCAGTCCATGGGGTTGCAAAGAGTTGGACATGACTGAGTAAGCACACACACATGTATGTTCACCTTACCATCATTCCCCTGAGCTGAGTGCAAGGCCCAAGGTCAAATGATGAATGGATAAGTGAAAAGATCCCAAGTCCAAGAGTCACGATAGCTAGCTGTGGGTCTTAGCAGCCTCTGCAGGTCTGAGTTTGACTGCAGTTGGGAGTTTGCCTTCTTATTTTACTGGTGAGGACAGGGAGGCCCAGAAACCTTGAGCACCTGGCCAAGGTCCCGGCTACCCATCCTTAGAGTCCTAGAATCCCGTCATCATGACTCTTGGTCTTGGGATCTTTTCATTCATCCATGCAACACTGGACGAGCACTCAAGTCAGTTCTTTGAGGAACTGATTTGGAAACAAAGGGGGGTTCTTGTCCTGGGGAGACTGTGGTCTCTGTAAACTTGATCGCAAGAAGTGCTGGGTCCTAACGTCAAGGCAGAGAGATGTCCAAAAGCTTAGAGAGAGTGTCCCCATGGTTCCCACCCGCCACTGAATGCACTGCACACCAAATGAGCACAAATCTTGATTCACTTAATAAAGCCACCGGAAAGCAAGGTCAGAGTGATTGAGACAAGTGCCTTCCTATCCTTTCTGAGAGGCGAAGCAAAGAGTGGCCCCGAGTGGCAATGTGGGACTCAGGGCTGGGCCTCACCCCCTCCCCACCCCAGCACCGCCTGGGATGAATCACACAACAGAGAACAACAGGGCTGTTTCTCAAGAGTCATTTGTCAAGTTGACGTCTGTGCGCAGCGTTGTTTAGGGCTTTCTAAAGACACTTCTTTCCCTCTCTGCTGCAGGAAGCACCTGCGTGGCTGTCGAGCTGTGGGTTAGCTCAATGGCACTTTGATATCCCTCAAGGCCATCAATTACACTTCTGTCCCTACAGCCATGGACTTTGGCTGATACAAAGACAGGGAGGCTTCAAGGGGATGATGAAGAGGAAGAAGATGGCGAGATCCCCACCCTGGGGTCTGGGGCCAGACACTGTCTGGAGGTAGGCTGCTTGCTGATCCCTGTGGGGAATCCTCCAGGCAAGGACAGTCTGAGTTCTTGGCTGGCTGGACTTGGAACTGAACTGCGATGCTCCCACGAGGGCAAGTCTCCCTCCTTGTCAACTACTTAGAGAAAAAGCAGGCCCACCAGATGAGTGAGACTCGAGCAAAATCCAGGTAACTGACTCCTGGGAGAGGGAAATCGGAGAAGCATCACAGGAGAAAAATATAAATAATTAGAAGACTTGGTGAATGGATCTCTGAAAGCAGTTAGGGGAATTAGAATTGTTGAGTCTAGGGAAGGCAAGGGTGAACCAAGAACCAGCTTTGATTACAGGGAGAATAATTGTACAGAGATTAGTGGTCATTTCTGCTGAAAACATGATGTGGGTTAGTGAGGCTTAAATTGCTGCCTGAGGATTTTGTGCAGAGTGTGCTGGCCCGTCTGGGCTATTGCACTGTACTTATTCATGAGGTGGTGGGGCTCCTTCCGGGGAGATATGCATGAATGAAAGTGACATCCTCCCAGCTGGAATGGTTTAGGGAAAGTCCGCATGCCACATGGGTCTCCTCCCTTCAGGTCTCACAGCCCAAGAGCCCAGCTTGGCCCGTCTGTCTGAATCAGTTTGGCAGACTCTTGGTTGGTTTCCAGACATTCCATCTCTACCTTCTCCAACCCATTTTACATATTGAGGTCCTACGTATGTTCCTTAAATTCATCTTGGGTTATAGCAGGGTTCTGCTCAAAAATGTTAATGGTTCATTCATTCAGCAAATATTGAGCACCTATTGTGTTGAGCCTGACACTGTACTAAGGTTTGTGCATAGTAGGTGCTCAGTCACTCAGTCGTGTCTGATTCTTTGCGACCCCATGGACTGTAGCCCACCAGGTTCCTCTGTCCATGGGATTTCCCAGGCAAGAATCTGGAGTGGGTTGTTATATCCTTCTTCAGGGCATCTTCCCAACCCAGGGATTGAACCTGCATCTCCTGCATTGGCAGGCAGATTCTTTACCACTGCACCACTACGCAGTGTGGTACAAAGTGCAATAGTGCCTCAGGGATATCAGTCTTCATGTCCTTGTCCTGGAATTTTTCAAGGCCCCCACTATCAGTGTGTGTGTGTGTTTTAAATTGTTTATTTATCTGGCTGCCTTGGGTCTTAGCTGTGGCACGTGAAATCTTCATTGTGCCATGAGGATCTTTTGGTGTGTCTCAAGGGCTTCTCTAGTTACGGTACTCAGCCTTAGTTGTTCCACAGCGTATAGGATCTTAGTTCCCCAACCAGGAATTGAACCCACGTCCCCTGCATTGCAAGGTGGATTCTCAACCACTGGACCACAGGGAAGTCCCCCCACTGCCTGGTTTTGAGATGCCTTTCTGACTTTACACCCACTATGAAACCTTCCCTCTTTACTATCCTGATCTATTCACTATGCCCTGCCCACTCTGGGCCTTGCCTTGTGCCATTACTGAGGCATAGAGTATCTTTAGCCAAAGTCCATCTCTCCTTCGATTTACTCCAAGTCACAAGGTGAAGTCATAGCAAAGTCAAATCTGTTCTCCTTGTCCAGCAAACTATCCTGACTCTAGACAGTCCAGCAATTGGAATCCTAAAGAATCTACCATTTCAGGACACATATGAAAGTAATAGGAAGCGCATTAGTTTCTAATTATGGCTGTAACAAAGTAGCACGCATTTAAGGGTACGTGTGCTCAGTTGATCAGTCATGTCCAGCTCTTTGCAATCCCATGGACTGCAGCCCGCCAGGCTCCACTGTCCATGGGATTTCCCAGGCAAGAAACCTGGAGCAGATTGCCATTTCCTACTCCAGGCAATCTTCCCGACTCAGGGATTGAAACCACGTCTCCTGCGTCTCTTGCACTGACAGGCAGATTCTTTATCACTGAGTCTCCTAGGAAGCCCTTAGAAGCTTAGACAACACAAATTTATTGTCTTACAGTTCTATAGCTCAGAAGTCTGATGTGGATCTAATGGGTTATAATCCAAGAGTTTACATAACTTCATTCCTTTCTGGAGGCTTCAAAAGAGAATCTGTTTTCTTGCCTTTTCAAGTTTCTACAGGCTCCCTGCATTCCCTGGCTCCTGGCCCCTTTCATCCATCTTTTAAGCCAGTGATGGAGCGTTGAGTCCTTCTCGCATTACATCACTCCAGCCTCCTCTCCTGCCTCCCTCTTCTACTATTAAGGACCCCTGTGGTGGGACTTCCCTAGTGGTCCAGTGGTTAAAATCTGCCTTGCAGTGCTGAGGATGTAGGTTTGATCCCTGGTCAAGGAACTAAGATCCCATATGCCACAGGGCAGTTAAGCCCTCAAACTGCATCTACTGAGCCTGAGTGCCACAATGAAAGATCCTATATGAAGCAAAGAAAATCCTGCATGCCATGACTAAGACCTGATGCAGTCAATTAAAAAAAAAAAAAATTTCCCTTGTGTTTACAGTGGGCCCGTTGGGATGCTCTTCCTATTGTAAGGTCAGTTTAATAGCAAACGTTAATAGCCAAGAAAAGCCAAGATATTCACACATTCCAGGAAAGGGGCAGAGAAATGAGAACGAAGGCCAACTGTCTTGTTTTCTTCATTTCTCTAATTCTCTGTGACCAGAAAAAATTAAATTTGAAGATATCCTAAATTAGGCTTCTCTTCTGAGCCATGATCTGGTTAATTTGATCAAGGCATAAAGGAAAGGAAAATGCCAAAATTTACAAAAAAGAAGCCTCCAAATTTGGCTAAAATGGTATGAAGACCAAGGGAAGACCTTTCGAGTTTCTAAGGGCCTGAGAATTTCCAGGCTTCAAGGGTGTGGACTTAATTTACTAGCTGTTGTTCGGTCACTCAGTTCTCTTTGTGACCCCATGGACTGCAGCACTCCAGAGGCTTCCTTTCCCTTCACTGCCTCCGAGAGTTGCTCAAAATCATGTCCATTGAGTTGATGATGCTACCCAACCATCTGATCCTCTGCCATCCCCTTCTCCTTCCCTCACTCTTTCCCAGCACCAGGGTCTTTTCCAATGAGTCAGTTTTCCCATCAGGTGGCCAAAGTATTGAAGGTAGCTTACATGAGACATTTAGATGGGATCCCTGACTTGAAGGCATGTTTGTCATTCAAGTCAGTAAGTAAGGGCAAGGGAAGAGAGGGAATGTCCTAGACAATTAAAGGATGGAATCAGCCAATTATGGGCTGCTTGCATAGTCTCCTGGCCTCTCAGAGTTGAAACAAAGGGCCTTAAGAGGTTTTGTCTGACCTCAAGCTCATGGTAAATTCCTCTGTAAGACTGTTGATCACCCACCATCCCTATTTTGTGGAGCTCTGACCAAGATATAGAAAATCATCTAGATTCCCTTAGGTATTCTCCAGGGCTCTGACTCCTTGATTTCCTGTGAATTCCCAATTTTATTTCTAAGGAATTCTTGGTGTTGGTGGGAAAAGCAACATTCCACATAAAAGTAAATTAAGTAAATTAAGCCCACACCTTTGAAGCCTGGAAATTCTCAGGCCCTTAGAAACTAGAAAGGTCTTCCTTGGTCTTCGTACCATTTTAGCCAAATTTGGAGGCTTCTTTTTTGTAAATTTTGGCGTTTTCATTTCCTTTATGCCTTGATCAAATTAACCAGATCATGGCTCAGAAGAGAAGCCTAATCTAGGATATCTTCAAATTTAATTTTTTCTGGTCACAGAGAATTAGGGGGAATGTTTTCCCCTGATCATTTCTCTGTCAGGTGCTAGGGTGTTGACTGCTATTCTGTATTCACATGGAGAGTCTAAGACCTCCCTGTACCACGTGTAGTATTTAGCCTGCACTTGTGGGACTCTGGGGCTTCCCTGGTGGCTCAGAAGGTAGAGCGTTTGCCTGCAATGCAGGAGACCCGGGTTCGATCCCAGGGTCGGGAAGATCCCCTGGAGAAGGAAATGGCTACTCACTCCAGTATTCTTGCCTGGAGGAGGAGGAGCTTCTCCTCGACAGAGGAGCTTGGTGGAGTACAGTCCATGGGGTCACAAAGAGTCAGACACGACAAAGTGACTAACACACACACACACACACACACACACACACACGCCCCTCTCCCACCTCTTTTGGTAACAGACCCTGTCTCCTGGTCACCTGGGATTCAAGACCCAGGAGAGCCAATCACATGCCTTCCTTGCTTAGTCACTGTGGCTGGCCAATCAGCATCGCCTCTAAGGGGCTGTGTTCCAGTCCACGTGGGGAAGGGGAGGAAGTGACTGCTGGCTCAGATCCCGGGCTTGTGAGCAGATGAGTTTTGCCTGTAGCCACTTCCCCACCACATGGAGAAGCTGGTCTGGGAAAATGGCATCAGGCAGGAGTGAAAAGAAGAGAGAGTGATTATACTGCGGGTATTTTCAAGCCCCTCAATCCAACCATCTTTCTTTATGGTTTGATTATATGAACAAATAAATTTCTTTTGTAGGCTTAAACTGGCTCAAGATGTATTTCTTCCATCTGTAACCCATACATTCTCAATAATTTAGGACCTTCCTCAGTTTTCCTGTTTACTAGAGACTCTGAAAAGTGAACTAAAGATTGGAAAGGATTCCTATCAGAGTCCAACTTGTCCATGATGATTTGGAGAAGAATCAGTTAGAAAGAAAGAGTGGAAAAATCATGCAGGTGAAACATAAAGGTTCTTGTATGAAGTGCAGTAGGGTGGAATCTGTGCATGATTCATGGGGTGCCTTTCTTTTGATCCCTTTGGACCTCAACTCGCTTAAAATAAATCATGGCCCCAAACTCATAGATTCAAGCCAACTCCGGTTTCCCAAAGGGAATATTTTTCTACTCTGTGGATATGGTACTATTTGTTTGGGGGTAAACCAGAGCTTTAGAGAGATTTACTCTTAAGCCCAAAGGGAAGGGGAGGGAAGTGAGAGAACAGTCTAGAAGAAGTAAAGAAACATGACTCCACCACCAAGATGCTGACTGTCTCCTGTGAGTGTTAGTCTGTGCCAGTTTCAACTTGTCATTCCAAAGCACCAAGCAGACACCTTATTCGTGACGATAGACGCTAAGAGTTAGGTGTGTCCAGTAGGAGAAAAATGCACACCCAGGTAGGAATGACAGACAGCAAAGTGGACAGTGACTCATAACAGCTGCTAAGGAGAGAACAGGGATGAATGGGCCCACGATTAAACCAGACGCTAAGTTAAAACACATGGAAAAAATGGTTTAAATATTCGCTTAAAGCGTGCAACAGTCTATACAAAGACTGTGGCGTCTCCCTCAGAGGAGGCTACTGAGAATAGTTTAGACTGCCTCATGACTGCTTCTCAGGCATGATTACAGGTCTACAGCTCGGCTGTCACATCTGCCTTCAGTACCACTGTGGGGGTGGGCAATTTGTCCGTTGGATCCGTCAACAAAATCTGTCTGATGCTTTTTCATACTTTTTTCCTGGCAGAGGTACGTTTTCATGTTTATTTTGTCAAGAAGACACACACAAGCATATATATATATATAACTTTTTGCAGTAAACAGTTGAACAAGATGTACACAATGTTGTCCAAACTCCTTAAGTGCTTTCAGATTTGGATATAGTGTTTATTTATGGAGCTTTCAGAAAGTCCGAATGGATCCGAAAGGTCAGAAGACAACTGAACTTTTGACTCTGCCCTTGAGCTCGCACGCTGTTCTGCGCATTGTTCTGTCTTCAGCCTGGGAAACGAGGACCCATTCTTTGGCCATATCTTGCTCTGACAGGGCCCTTCCCCTCCTGCAGACTGCGCAACCCCCAAACGCCCCGGGACACCATGCGGGCATTGTGAGCAGACTAATCGCCACATACCACTCGGTTTTCCTTCCTGGACTGCGTCACAGGCCCGGAGCCCTGCGGTTCCCACATTGTTTCTGTCCTCATCCCAAGAAGCGTAACTCTTGAAGCCGCGTCTGAGCGGGACGGCCTGTCTCAGCACGAGCTCGGGCTCTTATGTAAGTGGCTGTGGGGAGAACTGGCAGTAAGCAAACATTTTTCCAGCCATTGTTTTCTTTGCCGTCTTGAAATTTTCTTTTTCTCTGGGGCCACTGCAGCTCTTCTGCCCCCAGGATGGCAGATTCCCAGCTTAGAAATGTCTTGCGCTGCATTTCCAGATTCTAAAATCAGAACGGAGTGAACCACAGTGTGCAAAGAAATGCCTGAGCATGGGAACATGTAGACGGCTTTCTCTGCAAGGGTATTTGAAGCAGCGTGTCAGCAAGCTTGTCCACTCAGCTGTGCTGCGGATAGCTGTTTGGTAAGTTACGTGGTTCTTCAGGACCTCAGATAGGGAAACCAGAAGGTGACAGAACTCCCCTGGGAATGCAGAAATGATTTTGTGGCTACTAAATCTTGTCTTCTGGAGTCAAAGTCAGACTCTGCCTGAACAGATTTCAAACATATGGGAAAAATAGGACTACTTGCAGACAACATTTTTCCTTGGACCACTTCATTTGAGAAAATCAAAAGAAGGGCAGTTTCCAATACTGCCTTAAAACACTCTGCCTCTAACTCTGACTACTGAATTTCATGGAAATCCTTCCCAAGTGAGTAGTCTCTGGGGTAGGGACACTCAGACAGATTCCTGCTTCACCAGGGAGCAGCCCTGGGCTTCCTGTGATTGACAGGACGTCAACTGTGAGGCTACCTGGCTTCCACTGCTTGTCTGAAGTAATCATTTCCTCCCCCTAACCCCACCATCCTCCCAACCCCGCCTTAGTAGTCTCCATTGGGAGGCCCCAGCTAAAATGAATGAGCCCCGACTTTCCCAGCAGTGACCAGCTGCTCTCCGGGCCCTCCCTGTGCTGAAAGCCAGGCTGATTTCTCTGTCTCTCTGAGTAATGCAAATCATTGCACAGTTGAGTTCAGATCAGTTCAGTCGCTCAGTCGTGTCCGACTCTTTGGGACCCCATGAATTGCAGCATACCAGGCCTCCCTGTCCATCACCAACTCCCGGAGTTGACTCAGACTCACATCCATTGAGTCAGTGATGCCATCCAGCCATCTCATCCTCGGTCGTCCCCTTCTCCTCCTGCCCCCAATCCCTCCCAGCATCAGAGTCTTTTCCAGTGAGTCAACTCTTCGCATGAGGTGGCCAAAGTACTGGAGTTTCAGCTTTAGCATCATTCCTTCCAAAGAAATCCCAGGGCTGATCTCCTTCAGAATGGACTGGTTGGATCTCCTTGCAGTCCAAGGGACTCTCAAGAGTCTTCTCCAACACCACAGTTCAAAAGCATCAGTTATCAAATGCATTTGTTATTTATCGGCAGGGGGCAAGGGTGATGGCTTCCCAGGTGGCCCAGGGGTAAAGGATCTGTCTGCTAACGCAGGAGGTGGAAGAGACATAGGTTCAATACCTGCATCAGGAGGATTCCCTGGAGAAGGAAATGGCAATCCACTCCAGTATTCTTGCCTGGAAAATCCCAGGGCAGAGAAGCCTGGTGGGCTACAGTCCATGGGGTCGCAAAGAATCTGACATGGCTGAGCAGTTAACACAGAGTGGTGGCAGCATGGACTGGAAGCACACCCAGAGTCTCTTTGAGTTTTCCTTGAGGCTCCTGAGACCCCTGAGAGAGAACTCATTGCCTGTACCCTGGACATATACATTCTTGAGAAGCCTCCACTCTGCTCATTGTCAAGGCTGGACCTGAGTTTGTATGCATCCTGCCCTGCTCACCCTTGTCTCCACAACATCCATAGGACAAGGATAGAGTTACTTGGGATGGAAGAGGCTCATGCAAAGCCACTTGGCTCATCCTTGGTCACACAGACATAAGATCGGCTGTATAATTTTAATTTTGCAGGGCCCAGTGCAAAATTAAAATGTGGAGTCCCATTTTAAAAAATTATTAAGAACTTCAAGATGGTAAGTCAAGAGTTAAGCCCCCCATGCAGCTACACAAGTCACACACCCATGGAGCCTGATTTGAAATCTTTAGTTTTCTGAATGGAGTGGCTGAAAGAGGTAAGTCCTTGGAACCCTGTGTAGGGAAGTGTATGACGAAGTGTCAGCTGGCTGCTTCTAGTAGGGTGCTCAGAATGGGAAAGGCTTCCTGGGGGTACCGTGAATAGCAGTTCAGTACTGCTGAATACCCCCCAGTACTTCCATATATGAAGTCATTTCATAGACATACATACATGTAATTTATGTCTATACATCATGAAGCCTCACAGCAGCCATACCCAGCAGTTACTGTTAGTTATGGTCCTTTGCTTTACAGATGAGGAAACTGAGGTGCAACAGAATTTAAGAAAACCTTGAGAGTTTACTTCTCAGCTTTCTGATACAGAACCTCTGTTTTTTTTCTTTTCAGTAGATATTCATCTTTTATTTATTTAAACAAATCTATTGGACTATAATAGCTTTACAATGTTGCATTAGTTTCTGCTGTACAACAAAGTGGATCTGCTGTATGTATACATATCCCCTTCCTCTTGAGCCTCCCTCCCACCCCAACCCCATCGCTCCCCTCTAGGTCATTACAGAGCACCAGCCGAGTTCCCTGTGCTACACAGCAGCTTCCCTCTAGCTATCCATTTTACATACGGTAAGGTATGTATGTCAATGTTACTCGACCTCTGTTTTCCAAGTCTACCTGGAACTTAGCAGACACAGAAGGACTGAATCATGCTGAACTCATGGATAATTAATTTCTATGCTGAAAAGCACATTTACTCCTCCATGATGATAGACACTATCATTCCAGTAATTGAAATATTCAGTTCCATAATTCAGGGCACCCCTTTGGGCATTAAGGTTCCTGGGGTGACTGAAGTCAGGCTTCTCGGTGAGCACAGAATCAAAACAAAGCTAATGGCAAAATCTCAGGGGAGATGTTGAGCAGACTAACGCAAAATCCGGGAAACCCTCCTCCTTGTGCTTAACTCACTTCTTCCTAGAGGGTAGAGTGCCCTCATCTGCCAAGCACAGAATCTCTGTCCCACCACGCCTGGTGTCACCTCCACCACCTCATGCCATCTGAGCTGGGTTTTCCCTTTCTTTGTTGCTTTTGGGTCTGGGATTTGATCCCAAATATCACGATCCTAGAAGTAGGCTATTTACAGACCAGATCTGAGGATGCTCAGTCCACAGAAGTCCTGTTTATTTCTACCAGCTTCCATTTCCAAGGACAAACTGAATCTGGCCATCTATGTGCTGCCTAAACTTTGCATTTAAGGAGCTCCGTAGAGAAGCAGAATATTAACGTTAAAATGAGATTGTATCAGTTGCATCATGGATGTGGGATAAAAATCCCAGGCTGGCTCCCTGGAGGTAAATCAACCCCCTAAAAGCTGCTACCTGAGAGGCACTGAGTAATTAAACCACAAACTGCACTGAAACAGGTTTCAAGTGGGACTGAGGAAGTAGTCGTAAACTAAATGACTTCTGCATCGTCAGGGGATTAGTTTTTGTTTTGTTTTGCTTTGTTTTGTTTGTAAACCTCCTCTTGAAAGCTGTCTTCTCTCTGCCAAAAGTCAGGGTGGTTCAGAGAACTCATCTTCTGATGTACAAGGAAACTGCCGGAGGCAATTCTGAAGGGCATCTTCTGGGAGCCAGTTTCGAAGAGCATGCTGCTGCTGCTGCTGCTGCTGCTGCTAAGTCGCTTCAGTCGTGTCCGACTCTGTGCGACCCCATAGACAGGAGCCCAACAGGCTCCCCTGTCCCTGGGATTCTCCAGGCAAGAACACTGGAGTGGGTTGCCATTTCCTTCTCCATTGTGTGAAAGCAAAAAGTGAAAGTGAAGTCGCTCAGTCGCATCCGACTTCTAGCGACCCCATGGACTGCAGCCTACCAGGCTCCTCCATCCATGGGATTTTCTAGGCAAGAGTACTGGAGTGGCTTGCTATTGCCTTCTCCGTCGAAGAGCATGATTGGATTGTAAAGATGATGATAGCCAACATTAAAAATATTCTTACTATATCCGTGCAAGAACTGTGCTAACTGAATAAAAGTAATTATTTTCTAACAACCTTGTGAGAGCATTCTCTTTTTACTGAGAGAAAATGAATTTTGGATCAGCAACTGTAAAAGAGAGAAAGGTGATGATTCTTAAACTCTGAACTAAAAGCATTAAGAACCGGCTAGTGAGAATCTACTGTATACCACAGGGATACAGTTGAGGGAGCTCAACTCATTGCTCTGTGGTGATCTAGATAGGGAGGAAACCCGCAAAAGAAGGAGTATATGTATATGGATAGCCGATTCACTTTGCTGTACAGCAGAAATGAACACAACATTGTAGAGCAACTCTAATATATATATGCATAATTTTGAAAAAGAAAACAAGAATTAGCTGAGGTGGAAACTTGTCTGAGGTGGAAGGATGGTTCCAGGCAGATCAGTGTGGGCTGGATATTGGGGAAGTACATGGGAAAGGACCAGAGACCAAAATAATGAAGTGATGAAGATGAGAGAGGGTCCTGAAAGGATTAGGACAGAAAAAGAATCAGAGCAGGTGTGTCTTTGGGTTAGGTCCACCTGGAAAAAATTTTCCTGAGATGCCCCACTGTGTGTATGTGTGTGTGTGTGCACGCTTAGTTACTCAGATGTGCCTGACTCTCTGCGACCCCATGGACTGTAGCCCCCCAGGCTCCTCTGTCCATGGGATTCTCCAGGCAAGGACACTGGAGTGGGTTGCCATTTCCTTCTTCAGGGAATCTTCCTGACCCAGGGATGGAACAGGGTCTCCTGCATTAAAGGCATATCCTTTACCATCTGAGCCACCAGGGAGGCCCCAAGACGCCTTACTGAGAAGTGTTCAGAAAGACCAGCAGAGCTACCTGCTCTCTAGTTAGGTATGAATATTAATTGTAACCAATTATATATGTGTTCATTTACACTCAAGTCAACTGAGTATAGATCGGTAGGATATCATTCCATACTGGGGATTTTGCCTTTTTTCCCCTAGTCTCTTTTGCCCCATGAGAAACTCCAGCTAACAGAACATTCCCAATATGGTGAGAAGCATAAGCCAGTTGACCAATACATAGTCACTTAGCCTTCTCTTTCTCCCCAAGAGGTTGTATAATCATATCCATTTGTAACAGAGAAATTGGTGGCTTGGAGGTACCCTGTAATTTTCACAGCAAGGGAGTTCACAGGTGAGTGGTTCAGATACTGGTATCCGATATCTCTGGCTCCTTCACCTCCGGTGGAGAATCAGGCAAACAGCAGTCCTTAGATAGGAGCAGTCAACCAGGCTTATTCCTGTTCTCCAGCATGCCTCCTGCCTTCCTGTCTGCATTTGCTCACCCCCCGTCACCCCCCACCAGGGGAGAGGGTTTAAACACAGGTACCTGGTTTCTTTTAGCTCATTGCTTTGCCTACTCAGGTTTGGTGCCTGAGAAAAGCAAGAATATGACTGTGATTTTTCTTAGCTGTTTTTTAATGTTTAAATCAGCTGTTTAGAAACCAATGGTTAAGTACTTCCCTTGCAATTCAGGCTTGATCCCTGGTCAGGGAACTAAGATCCCACATGTTGTGGAGCAACTAAATCCATGCTCTGCAACTAGGGTCCAACGGCCAAGTAAATAAATACTAATGTATTATAAGTATTAATATATTTAATATATTAAAATAATGATTATTATTTATAGTTAAAGTAGAGAATCAAACAGCACTTCTATAGCATCTATTTTGCTTTGTTTTGTTCAGTCCTAGATTGTGTCTGACTCTTTGCGACCCCATGAGCTGTAGCACGCCACGCTTCCCTGTCCTTCACTGTCTCCCCGAGTTTTCTCAAACTCACATCCACTGAGTCAGTGATAGCATCTACTATGCTGCTGCTGCTGCTGCTAAGTCGCTGCAGTCGTGTCCGACTCTGTGCGACCCCATAGACGGCAGCCCACCAGGCTCCCCCGTCCCTGGGATTCTTGTGTGGCAGGTATTATTATTGGTGTGTTCCGTGACATTTTGCCGGTGTATTCATAAAGCAGTTTGTGTGTGTGAGTGTGTATGTGTATCTGTGTATGTGGCAAAGAATGCTAGAATTTCAGTTTTCTCCTGCTCCTGTCTTTGAACTTCTCAGAATTAATTTTAGCAGGGCTGGACCTAAGCACAATCTAATTCTTACTTGTGGTGCCCAAAATGGACCTGCTCTCAAGGCTGTCTGCTTGGCAAAGGGAGGAGCTTGACAAGACACAAGGGTTGGAGGCCCACCCTGGAGTTCCCCAGATCTGACCTCTCTGCGGGTGTTTATCAGAACCTGTGGTTCCTTCTCTGCTTCCTCTTATTTGGCTTCCTCCTCTGATGCCAAAAGGCTTTCTTTTCCTGGTGAAGAGCCACATCTTAATTACCTTGTGTGCCAACGCCTTCAGCCTGCTCTGGCTCCCAGGGCCGAGGCCCCAGTCTCTTGGGACCCCTGCACCCCAAGAGGCTGGAGACGGCTCCACCTCCTGCACACACACAGCCAGGAGGGACACACGCGTTCAGTCAGGGGGAGAATTTGGCTCCCAGGATCCAAAGACACTCAAAACCAAGCTCTGCGCCGTAATTCCCCTCATAAATCTTGGCTTAAACTACAAATTATCTAGACTCTCCAATTTCACTTCCTTCTCCCCTCCTGTCAGATTCAAAGGATTTTAGACTTAAGAGAAACATTGGGTCTGAATTAAGCCAAGTCATTAACTCGATCATCATGAAGTCTCTCGTTTTACAGGGGAAGCCTGGGAATCAAGAGGTGTGGGGGTAGGAGGGGTCCCCAAAGCAAGGGCTCAGAAGATATCCACATATAATAAGGCCTTTGCAAAGGCAAACTTTCTGTGGGCTTAATAATATTAATACTTCCTTGGTATCTCAGACGGTAAAGCATCTGTCTACAATGCAGGAGACCTGGGTTTGAGCCCTGGGTTGGGAAGGTCCCCTGGAGAAGGAAACTGCAATCCACTCCAGTACTGTTGCCTGGAAAATCCCATGGACAGAGGAGCCTGGTACGCTACAGTCTATGGGGTCGCAAAGAGTTGGACACAACTGAGCAACTTCACTTCACCTCACTTCAATAATATAGATGGTATAGCCCAGATGAAACACAAAACGTGAGGCTGGCCCACCTTGCTGTGACATTATTGCCCATAATAATTGTTCTGGGTGGTACACCTTCAGAAATTTTGGAACAGGAAATCAACAAGATTTCAGGGGCTCCAGCAAGACTATAATGACAGCTTTAGACTTCTGCCCCTACCCTGGGGTCCAGGGTGCTAGTTGATCCCTACAGCTTTCCTTCCACCCAGTTTGAGTGCAGCTTGCAGGCCTCCCTGGCCTGGCACACAAATGACGTGACAAAGGCAAACACTGGCAGTGGGTTCTAAGGCAGGCCTGAGGCAAGGATTTCCCAGGATTTGTTGTCAGAGGCACCGTGCTCTAGGGGTCAGGAACCAGGTGGAACAGCCATGAGTCAGGCCAAGAGAATTTCAATTTCAACACCCACTCTGCAAGAGGCTGTTTAATTATATCTGTTACCTTCAACAAAGAGGTCACCCAATCTGTAGTAAATGATTAATTGCCGATTGCTGCGCATACTGTTCCCATCCTAATTCCTTTACATTTTTGGTTAATTTTTGTAGGAAAACCAGACTGTGCTTCGTTTTGCTCTGTTAGCTGCTCAGTCGTGTCCAACTCTTTGTGACCCCGTGGACTATAATCTATGGGATGGTAACTTCAGTCGATGTGCAGCTGGGGAGCTGGTTCCCTTTCATGGATCCTTTGCAAACAGCTCTGGGTAGTATGGAAGGCTGAGGGTGGGCGGCATGGTACTCCACTTGAAGTTCAAATTCTGGTATAAGTTGTCCCACCCAAGTCAAAGAATGGTTGGCAAAGAGCAGGGCAGGAAGGAAGGATGCGGGTTTGTAGAGAGCACGTTCATTTGTGCCACACCAGGACTGCACTCAGGGTCCTTCCGCCCCCAACCCATGTCCTTAGCCTTTGGAGTTCTGGACCCTGGAAGATCAGGGTCCCCTCTCAGGACCTGTCAGCATTTTTCCTGAGAAGACGTCATGGTCAGAATCTCTTTGAGCACCGGTCATGCTTTTGTAGTTACAGCAACGGCAAAGGGGCGGGAGGACACCTCTGGAACTTGGTCTATAACCGGTCATGACAACCCAGCCCCTTCTTTTCCTTCAAAAGCATAATTGTCAAGAGTCTGCATTGTTGGCGATTTTTTTAGGAGAGATGATGGGAGTCAGGGATTGGTAGATGGGGATAGTGTCGGACACACTCTAATCATTTCTTCACCTCTTTTCCTACCTTTTTTCTGCATGTGTGTGTGTATCAGTCGCTCAGTCGTGTCCAACTCTGTGATCCCGTGGGCTGTAGCCCACCGGGTTCCCCTGTCCTTTGGGTTCTCCAGGCAAGAATCCTGGAGGGGGTTGCCACTTCCTTCTCCAGGGGATCTTCCTGACCCAGGGATCAAACTTGCATCTCCTGCATTGACAGGCATATTCTTTACCACTGAATCACCTGGGAAGCCCCTTTTCTACACGATACTCATTTAGTGTCTGTCATAAGCTCCAGAATAAACAGAAACACATTGTCTGAAACCATACCTAGGAACCAGCCCAGTTTCCTGCGGCTTGAAACTTAGCAACTATGGGGGCCTCATTTAAGAAATTTGGATGTTTATTCAAAATTAGGATAGAAATAAAAATAAATGCAAATTTAAAAATAATGACAAATACCACAAACATTGACAAAAATCCCATACTGTTTTTATTAACTAACTGCCTGGTGAAGTGAAATGAAAGTCACTCAGTGGTGTCCAGCTCTTTGTGATTCCATGGACTATACAGTCCATGGAATTTTCCAGGCCAGAATACTGGAGTGGGTAGCCATTCTCTTCTCCAGGGGATCTTCCCAACCCAGGGATTGAATCCAGGTCTCCTGAATTGCAGGCGGATTCTTTACCAGCTGAGCCATAAGGGAAGCCTTGTGATACATCTATAATCCTGTTTTCCCCACAAAATCCTGTTTCTTTTTCTGGCCTACATACTCTTAGATCATCTTTTCACATGACAATAATTTTGTAGAAAAACAATAAAAGGATAATTTGGTCTTCCCTCTAACATTGTTGATCAGAACATTTTTTCAATTTTAAATTAAATAATTGGAATGTATAAACAACATATCAACTCACAGGAACACACTTGCTATTTATAGTACTACTAGAAGTTAGTGCCCTACACACACAATGAGAACTTCCTTTTTGACAAGACATCCATGAGAATTAAAGTCTCTGCTTACTATATTACATGTTTAATAGTTGGAGGAATTCCCACACACCAGCTTCAGCTCATAATTGCAAACCTCTGTGATCCTCTATTTTCCATAGATTCACAGGAGAGACTATACAGCATGTTTATATCGTGATATGATACCTGGCTGTGTGCCTTCATGTCACAGTGATGGATGAGTTGGCTCAATAGGTTCTAGGAGAATTTCTAGAAAAAATTCCAACACTGCAAAAATTTAACCATTATGTATGCGTGCTAAGTTGCTTTAGTTGTGTTTGACTGTTTGTGACCCTATAGACTGTAGCCTGCCAGTCTTCTCTGTATTTCCCAGGCAAGAATACTGGAGTGGTACATTTTCTTCTCCAGAGGATCTTCCTGACCCAGGGATTGAACCCAGGTCTCCTACACTGCAGGCGGATTCTTTACCATTGAGCAACCGGAGAAACCCTGTAACCATTATACACAGAGGCAACTGTGAACCATATAAATATATCCCATTAAACCCAAACCAAACGTATCTCCAACTCACCTTTGCCTCCGCAAAGTCTCAAAGGCTGTAGCCACTTTAAGCAAACCTGTACAAGGGTGAGTGTGATGACAGGGATGTCAGAGCAGAAGAGATAGTCTAAATTGATCTAAGTTAAAATATTTCACTTTTGCGAATTTTGCAAAACTCTTGTGACTGTGGGCCCTGTAGCTTCATTAGCATCACAATCAATCTGCTTCTGCTCGGATCTATTTTAAAGCCCACTTCAGTGTTTAATGAATAGCTCTTAATTGAAGAAATTAATCTGGAAAAGACAGTGAAGAATGAGGAAAGAGGACATCAAAGGTGTGACTGCTGGTAGCCATGTATGTGATAAGCAGCATCTCAGTCTAATGTGGGTCCAAGGGAGTAGCCAGGTGGTCGGTCTGAGATGCTCCAGAAATCTTCGAGGGATGCCATAGGCTGGGGATCTGGTCTTTCTACCATGATAGTTTCCAAAAGCACAAAGCCATTTTGGCTGTTAGTGAAGGTAAGAAGACAGCCTGAATATACAAGAGAAAAAGGGAATAGAGGTTAGAAAAGAAGTAGGAAAAGAATGACAAAAAATGATGATAAGCAGACAACAAAGCACGAAGGTTAGAGCTAAAGAAATAGGTCCAATATGGAGTTAGGTTTGTTCTTCTCTGTTACAGTAATACTTGCAGGTACGTATCGTGGAGGTAGAACTGAGAAGTCTTGCTAAACAATTGGAAGGGGATATACAAAAGTGAGGAGGAGGATAGGGTTATCAATTGATGAAAAAGGGAAGATGAGAGAGACAGAATTTTAGTGGCAAAATTTGGCTGCGTGTGTTTGCAATACCTAATGACTAAGACACAAAATGGATGACCTGGAGCCCACGGAGAAGGTAGCGACTGGATATCTGTACTACTGGTTTTATTAGTTCCTATTGATTCTTCAGTCCATAGGGTCGCAAAAGAGTTGGACATGACTTGGTGACTCAACAGCATTGATTCTTCAACAGTGATGTGAGCAGCCAGACAGACACATAGTTCAAATTTTGCCTTTGCCACCTGTGACCAGTTGATAGTTGTTCATCACAAATGAACAAAGAAGAGTAATTGCTGGAAGGAACTGCCCACCAGGACTCATTTCTCTGACCCTCTTACATTTGGACAGAAATCAGTGACTCAAGTTTCCAGGCCAAGGAAAGACAATCATAGAATAGAGTGCATGTGTCAATGGCACCCCACTCCAGTACTCTTGCCTGGAAAATTCAATGGACGGAGGAGAAGGAGACTGGTAGGCTGCAGTCCATGGGGTCGTGAAGAGTCGGACACGACGAGCGACTTCCCTTTCACTTTTCACTTTCATGCATTGGAGAAGGAAATGGCAACCCACTCCAGTGTTCTTGCCTGGAGAATCCCAGGGATGGGGGAGCCTGGTGGGCTTCCGTCTATGGGGTCGCACAGAGTCGGACACGACTGAAGCGACTTAGCAGCAGCAGCAGCAGTGCTAAGTTGCTCAGTCATGTCTGACTCTTTGCAACCCTATGAACCTGTAGCCCACCAGTCCCCCCGTCCATGGGATTCTCCAGGCAAGAACACGAGTGGGTTGCCATGCCCTCCTCCAGGGGATCTTCCTGACCCAGGGATATAACCCAAGTCTTTTGTGTCTCCTGCATTGACAGGCAGGTTCTTTACCACTAGCACCACCTGGGAAGCTAGGCCAAAGAAAGAGAGTCACAGAATAGAGAGTAGTCGTATCTTATTGAGTCTGTCTCTTCCCTGTTCAGCTGGCTGGTTAATATTATCAGAAGATAATATGCCCCTTGGGCAGTATTTCTCAACCTTGGCATTAACGACATTTTGGGCCAGAAAATTCTTTGTTGCAGGATATTTCCTGTGCATTGAAGAATGTATAGGAGAATTCCTGACCTCTACCCAGTAGATGCCAGTAGTATCCCCACAATAGTGACAATCAAAAATATATCTGGAGCTTTTCTGGCAGCTCAGTGGTAAAGAATCCACTGGCCAGTGCAGGAGACAAGGGTTCGATCCCTGGTCCAGGAAGATCCCACGTGCCGCAGGGCAACTAAGCCCGTGCACCACATCTACGGAGCCTGTACTCTAGATGTGCCACAGCTATTGAAGCCCAGTGCCTTAGAGCCAGTGCTTGGCAACAAGAGAAGCTGCTGCAATGAGAAGCCCACACACCATGGCTAGAGAGTAGTCTCCACTCACAGCGACTAGAGAAAAACCAACGGAGCAATGAAGACCCAGCACAACCAAAAATAAATAAAGAGACATTAAAAAAATATATCTCCAGACATTGCTAAATGTCTTCCAGGGGTAAGATCACTTCTGATTGAAAACCACTACCCTGGAGTAAACATCTCCAACCTCCGGGATCGAATGCCTGATGATCTGAGGTGGAGCTGGTGTAATAATAAAAGAAATAAAGTGCACAATAAATGTAACACACTGGAATCACCCTGAAACCACCCCCTCACCCCATCTATGGAAAAATTGTCTTCTATAAAACTGGTCCCTGGTGGCAAAAATGTTGGGGACCACAGCTCTGGAGGATGGTGAAGCAATAAAATGAAAGAGGACTGAACCTCTGCACAGAGAAAAGCCACCACCTACTGACCAGACAAAAACACATTGCAATGTCCAATGAGTAAAAGAAATGTTTGCTGTCTTAAGTCACGAATGTACCATTATGGGCTTCTTTGTTACAGCAGCTATTACTCTAGCCAGCCCAACACTAGGCTAATGACATAAGCAAAAAACAAAAGCAAGTAAACCCACAACCTTTTTGTCTCTTTAACACCACTCATGACGGTGTGACTCTCCATAAATCATTCAACTTCTATGAGCCTTCGTTTTTTTGTTTCATCTGAAAACAAGCAATGTTGGGCACATGCCTTCCAAACACTTAAGACTGCAAATCACAGACAAAAATACATCATGGTCCAGGACACACACAAGAGTTTCACAGAGCAATACTTATTACTCTGAGCAAATGACTTTAGTATAGTTGGGATACTGCTATATCATTAAAGTTATGGCTATAAAAAGTCTGTAAGAAAATGGGAAAATGATGGTTTTATTGTGTTGAAAAGTAAGAAGTTTTAACTGAGCTCTTTCCCATGGCAATTATCCCAAGGACTATGCATAAAAACCCATTTTTGTGTAGAAATGTTGTTTTTCTAATAGAAAGGAAACCTAATACTACATTTTAAATCCAAAGAAAACCCAAGTTTTGGCTGCTGCAGTGTTTCTGACAGACTATATAATCTATAAAAGTGGTGTGAGGAAAATATGTTGCTTCCACCAGGAATTCTGGTGGGAGAGAGAATGACATTATTTGTAGCACTTTCCAAGGACCAGCCCTATATAAATATAAGGTGTTATTCTCCCTGCCCTTCATAACCACCAAGAAAAAATATTACGAAGCCTCTTGTTTAAAAAAATAAGACTTTGACTCCTGAGTAATTGTTGTCATAGACATTCGATAGAGCATAGAAGTCAAACTCAAAGGTAATAACCTATTTCCTTGTCTAAACTCTTTTCCTTGATTGAAAAAATTCTGGCTTAACTCTATGGACTACAGCTGCAGTGGAAGTGAAGGAACTGGTCTCTGTTGATATGTCTGCCTTTATGGAGCTTTCTGTGGAAATTTTTATGGGTAGCAAGACATACTAGAGTTCCCGAGAAGGTAGAAGGACAGTCTTGAAGATTCCAATTTTTCCTAGAGGGGCTCACAGTTCCTTTCTTTGCAACAGCGTCTAGTGGGGGTTATTCATTACTTTGTCAGTTGGTTCCAGAAGTTGGTCAACTGTTTTGATATCTCTCCAAGGAGTTATCTTTTGTTGGTCACAGCACAGATTCTTCCAAAGACTGAAGTTGCTTGGACTTCAATTACCTGTGGAGTCACATTTGGAAAGGTCAAAAGGAGTATCAAGGGTACCATTTTCATGCTTTTTCTACCCAGAAATCTTAGTGTTTCATGCATCAGTGGATAAGAAGAGAAATTATGGAATGTGAAAGAAGGAGATTTTAAACAGACTTCAGGCAAAGGATGGGGCTGCATATCAATGGAGAATATCTACGGAGATATATTTCTTATTTCAAAATCATAGAATGGAACATTATCACAATTAACCATTCTAAAACTCTCTAGCCTTGAGATTCCTGGGCACTGTTGTAAATAATAATAATTAGGAACATTGTAATGAAAATAATAGTAACTGTAGCAAAAATCTAGTGATTTTTTTAAACTAAGGGCTGGATATTGTACCAAACTATCTGTATCATTTCTTTTAATGCTCACAATAACCCCAGAGGTAAGTTCCATTGTTGTGCCAATTTTGCTTAAGGAGTGTTAGTAACTTGCCCAAATACCAAAGCCAACATTGGATACTGTGAAGATTTGAAGTTGAGACAGTTAGAATCAAAAGTTCAGGCTGTTGGCCAGTAAGCTATGCTGTCTTCTTGATGCCAATGAGATGTCCCCGGTGAAAGTAGCTATGAATTTCAGAGCAGGTTTCATGTTGAATCAGTGCTAATTCACCACTTATGGTGATGACATCCACTTCTGTTGACATCTTTGCCTTTCTTTAAAAAATAATTCTTTCTCCAAAGTCCTAATGTACTAGATCTGAGGCACCGTGAAAACATTTTTTTTGCTCCTTTCACATTTGCCAGTTTACAATGTTCCCTAAGTGATCCCTCTCTCTTCTGGAAATAAATGCACTTCCCATGACTACGTGCCACTTGGCTACGTCATGTCCAGTCAAGTGACAGTGATTGGTACCGACTTAGGCAGGTGATTCAGCTGGGCCAATCAAAGTCCTTCCCTGAGACCTTTCCAAAAAAAAAAAATTATATCACCTTTTGGGAGGTCCTATTTCATGTTGAGTTTTTGAAAGAGTCCTGATTATTTATAACATAAACTTATCCCCAGATCTTTTCAATTTTTGTTTGATTGTGTGTGCGTGCTCATTTGCTCAGTAGTGTCTGACTCTTTGTGATCGCCATGGACTGTGGCTTGCTAGGCTCCTCTGTCCATGGGATTATCTCAGCCAGAATACTGGAGTGGATTGCCATTTTCTCCTCCAGGGAACTTCCTGACCCAGAGATCAAAACTTCTTTCCTGCATCTCCATCATTGTCAGGTGGATTCCTTACCACTGAGCAACCTGGGAAGCCTCTTTTGTTTTATTATTCAGTTCAGTTGCTCAGTCTTATCCGACTCTTTCAGACCCCATGGACTGCAGCATGCCAGGCCTCCCTGTCCATCACCAACTCCCGGAGTTTACTCAAACCCATGTCCATTGAGTCGGTGATGCCATCCAACCATTTCATCCTCTGTCATCCCCTTCTCCTCCCACCTTCAATCTTTCCCAGCATCAGGGTCTTTTCCAATGAGTCAGTTCTTCGCATCAGGTGGCCAAAGGATTGGAGGTTCAGTTTCAACATCAGTCCTTCCAATGAATATTCCAGACTGATTTCCTTTAGGATGGACTGGTTGGATCTCCTTGTTGTCCAAGGGACCCTCAAGAGTCTTCTCCAACACCACAGTTCAAAAGCATCAATTCTTCGGCACTCAACTTTCCTTATGGTCCAACTCTCACACCCATACCTGACTACTGGAAAAATCATAGCTTTGACTAGACAGATCTTTGTTGGCAAAGTAATGTCTCTGCTTTTTAATATGCCGTCTAGGTTGGTCATAACTTTTCTTCCAAAGAGCAAGCGTCTTTTAATTTCATGGCTGCAGTCACCATCTGCAGTGATTTTGGAGACCAAGAAAATAAAGTCTGGCACTGTTTCCACTGTTTCCCCATCTATTTCCCATGAAGTGATGGGACCAGATGCCATGATCTTAGTTTTCTGAATGTTGAGTTGTAAGCCAATTTTTCCACTCTCCTCTTTCACTTTCATCTAGAGGCTCTTTAGTTCTTGTTTGCTTTATGCCATAAGGGTGGTGTCATCTGCATATCTGAGGTTATTAATATTTCTCAATATCTATTGAGAAATACATATAGATATTTCTCAGTATATATTTCTCAATATCTATTGATATTGATATTTGCCATTGCCTTTCTTTGGGATTGGAATGAAAACTGACCTTTTCCAGTCCTGTGGCCACTGCTGAGTTTTCCAAATTTGCTAGCATATTGAGTGCAGCACTTTCACAGCATCATCTTTCAGGATTTGAAATAGCTCAACTGGAATTCCATCACCTCCACTAGTTTTGTTCGTAGTGATGCTTCCTAAGGCCCACTTGACTTCACATTTTAGGATATCTGGCTCTAGGTGAGTGATCACACCATTGTGATTATTTGGGTCATGAAGATCTTTTTTGTATAGTTCTTCTGTGTATTCTTGCCACCTCTTCTTAACATCTTCTGCTTCTGTTAGGTCCATACCATTTCTGTCCTTTATTGTGCCCATCTTTGCATGAAATGTTCCCTTGGTATCTCTAATTTTCTTGAAGAGATCTCTAGTCTTTCTCATTCTATTGTTTTCCTCTATTTCTTTTCATTGATTACTGAGGAAGGCTTTCTTATCTCTCCCTGATATTCTTTGAAACTCTGCATTCAAATGGGTGTATCTTTCCTTTTCTCCTTTGCCTTTCACCTCTTTTGTTTTATTGTAAGTCCCAGTAAACTCTAGTTATAGGAGAATTTGGTTTTGTACCAATAAAGTCCAAGCAGTTCTTTGAAAAATGAGAGCATTTGAAAAATAATATAAAGATGAGGAATTGGTACCCATAAGGATACATTCTCATTTTAAGTGTTTGAGGACATAATGCCAAGGGAAGTTATAATATTTCTTCTCAAAAGATTGTTTAAATATGGTAAGAAATTTTCATAAGAATGAGATACTGGGGTAGATGTTGTCCTACCTAAATGTAGGAGAGTCCTGAGGATTTTCTAGATCTAATCTCTTGTATTTTACTCCAAGTTTGAAGACTCATCATATTTTAGGCTTTAGAAAATATTTCTCCTCTGGGTGCTTCTGTTTGTGTAAATTATCTATATTTGGAATGCATGTTTTTTCGGTGGAACCTTTCTCCATTGTGTACATCTTTTTCACCCCTAGGGACATATAAGGAAAAAAAAAAAAAAAACAGCTTGTTTTTCCATCTAAATGGAGGTTTGTGCTAAACACAAAAATCTAGCTACAAGTAAATTATGCTCTGATCTTGAAGGATAAAATAAACACAAAGCAATGCGGAGTTGGGTTTTGCCAGAGCCAAATGGAACATGACGTCCAGAAGTTTCCAACTGAGTTCCAAAATTAGAAGAAATCTTGGCAAAATGCATATTCATGTCCCATTAGGAATTTTATCATTTGGACTCTGTGCTGGCTCCTCCATGCCTTATTTGTTCCAGTAGCTCCCAGGAGGCCTGAAGACCAGACTCCTTGTGTTCTGAAGCTGCCCTTGGGTCTGCTTGTTCCAACTCCGCCTCAGTTAGGATGAAACAGAGAATCAAAAACCAGTGATCTAAGCCTTGAACAACCAATTCCAGCCCCATTTCTTCTTGGAAATTCAGTTTTTGCTTCTGAATTTATGCATGGAATAGTTATCTTACTTGGGCTTCCCTGGTGGTTCCGTGATAAAGAATCCACCTGCCAATGCAGGAGCTGCAAATTCAATTCATGGGTTGGGAAGATCCCCTGGAAAAGGAAATGGCAACGCACTCTAGTATTCTTGCCTGGGAAATCCCATGGACAGAGGAGCCTGGCAGGCTACAGTCCATGGGCCTGCAAAAGAGTCAGACACGACTTAGCAACAAAACAACAGCAGCTATCCTACTTGGTTTTACAGCTGTAGCCCTCTCAGAATCATTTGGTGGTAGCTGCTGGTCTAAGCTTTTTGGTTGGGCAGTGAGCTCTGGGTTTGAATGATAGTCTCTCTGAATTTTACATTCTGTAAGAGGTAGTTCATTTCTAGAAGGGAGACTATCTTGGGTAGGTAGTCTGGTTCAAGTGAGAGAGTATGGGAGTTCCTATGAGAAAGTTCTTAATTGAAGATAGTCATGTGGTTGCCAATTAATGTCAGGCAGCTTTTAATATTTGCTGAGTTGCCTTCCAAGGGGTAGGATGCCAAGCTTTTTCACCAAAACAGACTTGGGGCTCTTCTTTCTTTTGTTCATGGGCACTCTCAGCACAGGACTTCATCTTATCTCTCACTACTCATTAGTCAGAGTGAAGCACTTTTATCAACCAGTGTCCTCGTGGCCCTGTAACATGCTGTGTTCATCTGGAGCCTCAAGATTTCACTCATTCCAGCTTCCTCCATGGAATATTTCCTTCCACTCCACTCTATAGATGCCATTCATTACCCAAGGCCATCTCAACTCTTCTTGCTTCAGTGTGAGGCAACCTAACCAACAGCTTCAGCCCACTTTGGTGACTTGCATGTCTCTTTTCTCTTTGCTTCCATCATGCAATCATTACTTCATTAATATTCAGTCTTTTATTTTTCTGTACTTGTGTCCCACAGTTGTCCCAAAGCATTTTGAAGTCAGAGCACATATATCAGACTTTCTTTCTTATATTTCCTGTAACTCGAAAGATGAGTACTTGAAATTTGCTAAAAGTTGAACTTAAGTATGTCAAAGCTGTATATTGTCACCCTGATTATTAACTTATATGCAGAGTACATCATGAGAAATGCTGGGTTGGATGAAGCACAAGCTGCAATCAAGATTTCCAGGAGAAATATCAATAACCTCAGATATGCAGATGACACCACCCTTATGGCAGAAAGCAAACAAGAACTAAAGAGCCTCTAGATTAAAGTGAAAGAGGAGAGAGGAAAAGTTGGCTTACAACTCAACATTCAGAAAACTAAGATCATGGCATCTGGTCCCATCACTTCATGGGAAATAGATGGGGAAACAGTGAAAACAGTGAGAGACTTTATTTTCTTGGTCTCCAAAATCACTGCAGATGGTGACTGCAGCCATGAAATTAAAAGACGCTTGCTCTTTGGAAGAAAAGTTATGACCAACCTAGACGGCATATTAAAAAGCAGAGACATTACTCTGCCAACAAAGATCTGTCTAGTCAAAGCTATGATTTTTCCAGTAGTCAGGTACGGGTGTGAGAGTTGGACCATAAGGAAAGTTGAGTGCTGAAGAATTGATGCTTTTGAACTGTGGTGTTGGAAAAGACTCTTGAGGGTCCTTTGGACAGCAAGGAGATCCAACCAGTCCATCCTAAAGGAAATCAGTCTGGAATATTCAATGGAAGGACCGATGCTGAAGCTGAACCTCCAATCCTTTGGCTACCTGATGCAAAGAACTGACTCATTGGAAAATACCCTGATGCTGGGAAAGATTGAAGGTGGGAGGAGACGGGGATGACAGTGGATGAGATGGTTGGATGGCATCACTGACTCGATGGACATAGGCCTGGGTAAACTCTGGGAATTAGTGATGGACACAGAGGCCTGGGGTGCTGCAGTCCATGGGGTTGCAAAGAGTTGGATACGACTGAGTGACTGAACTGAACTGAACTTAAATCTAACAAAAGAGCAAAATCTTTAGACTAAAAACTACAGAGATAAATTAAACTAAAAACTACTGAGATAAAGACTTAAGTAAATGAAGGTATACACCACGCTCATGGATTGGGAGGCTTAATATTTTAATGCAGAAGAATGTTTACATAAGCACAAGAAAGGCAAAGATTTCATAATGCACTTATGAATTATATGATGCACTAAACATAAAATTGACATAGAAAATGAGAACTTCTGTTTAACCAAAGATACCATGAAAAGAAGAGAAACGAAGTCATGGATTGGGAGAAAATATTAGCAAATTATATATCTGACAAAAGACTTATATCCAAAATATATAGCAATCTACATATTAATAAGAAAAAGGATGGACATCTCAACAGAAAAATGTGCGATAGACTTAAGGAGATAGTTTCCAAATGAGAAAATACAAATGGCTAATAAACATGAAAAGATGTCTAATTTCGTTAGTCCTCAGGAAAACACAAAATAAAAACATGAACTTACAAAAAGCATAGTCACCAGAGCAGCTAAAATGATATTCACTTAATACCAAGAGTAGGAGAGAATTTGAGCTCTTTGGAGTTCTTGCATGCTGCTATCATAAAATGGTAGTGTATGGTTGACACAGTCACTTTTCAAATCTACTTAGCAGAATCTACTAAATCTGAGCAAATATAGCATATGAATTAGCACTTCCATCCAGGTATATATGAGTATGATTGCCCATCAAAAGACCTGTAGGAAGAAGATTCATAATAAGCACTGGGCGTAATCACCAAAAAGTGGAAACAACTCAAATATTCACTAGCTGCAGATTGGGAAGGTAAATGTGGCATCGTTCTTTCGTTTCATTCATTCAGTCACCGAGTCATTCTCTTTGTGACCCATGGACTGTATGTAGCCTGCCAAGCTCCTCTGTCCATGGGATTTTCCAGGCAAGAATACTGGAGTGGGTTGGCATTTTCTTCTCCAGAGGATATTCCTGGATCAGGGATCAATCCCAAGTCTCCTGCATTGGCAGGCGGATTCTTTAACACAGAACCACCAGGGAAGCCACTCTTGCTTTGACAAAATGTGGCATATCCATACAGTGAAGTTCTTTCAGCAACAAGAATGAGCAAACTATTGCTACAGGCAAACATCTGGATGACCCTCACAGACACATTATTAAGCCAAAGAAGTCTGCTTAATAAGAGTATATTTTCTATGATTCCATTTCTCTAAAGTTCAAAAAGAGGCAAAACTAATCTATGGTAACCAGGAGGGCTTTCATGGATGCATAATGTTCTATTTCTTCATCTAGATGGTAGTTACAAGGATTTGCTCTTTCTCTGCCAATTCACAGAACTGTATACTTATGATTCGTACATTTTTATCCCCCTGTTTGTAAGAAGTATTTATGTTTAAAAGCAGAAGGCTTTGTCCTAGGACAATGGCCTGTCATTCATCAGGGATTTTTACCCACTGCTTATAAGTGGGAAATGAGGAAAGTTTGACTGAATAAACAGGCCAGTAAATCTGATTTTAAACTTCATCTTGACCTTGAAAAGGCTAAGCTGGTTTGAGCTACTCAGCTCCTCCTGCTTCAACAAATTTACTCATAAAACCATTTTATAGATGTTGCTTTGCTTTCAACACGGAAAGCATTTTTATTAATAACATTCACGTCCTCATTATCTCCCCACTGTAGTTCATCTCCTGGCTTAGAATTGCCTAAGTCTTTCTCATGACCACGATCTTGTTGAATCTTGCATTATAATTGTATGTATTCTTTTCTTGTTCCACCATCCCTACCTGCTCAGGGCAAAGTAGACCTGTGCTGCTCAGTTTAATACACAGGAAGAGCTTGAGGCTGGATTAAAAATATAATAATTTAATTGGATTAACTGCAAGGCTCAGGGTTACAAGCTAAGTAGGTGGTTTTGGCTATATCTGGTTGTGCTTCAAATTCTCCTTGTGGTGACTTGGGTAAAAAGGTCATCATTCTCGCCAAAACCCAGCTGGGTGCTGAGGCATCTTTGCTCCAGTCTGCAAGACCACAGTCTTCATTTCGCAATGTTATTCTTGGGCATTCAGGTTTGCTTAGGATATTTCAACCCGAACCTTCTTGATTGTTAAAGGCATTTTGGAAAACATACTCTCCTGCTTTTGTGTACATGCTTCATTGCTCAGTCATGTCCAACTCTTTGTGACCCCCATGGACTGTAGCCCACCAGGGTCCTCTGTCCATGGGGGTTCTCCAAGTAAGAATACTGGAGTGAGCTGTCATGCCCTCCTCCAGAGGATCTTCCTTCCCAGGCCAGGGATCGATCCCAGATCTCCTGCATTGCAGGCAGAATCTTTATTATCGGAGCCGCCAAGGAAGCCCGGCTTTTGGGTAAATTATATCAGTTATACTAAAGTGAGGTAAAAGAACCTTGGATTTGCACTTTAGAAGTCCTGAATTTAAAATATTTCTACTTGAGCACTTTGGAACCTTGGTCATGGGGTGAGGGAGGGGAGCTTGGCACCTATTTCCATATATTCTCCCAATGCGACAGTAATGTGTCCCCCCACCACAGGATTATCGGAAGGACTCGTTCATGCATACGTGCATTCAGCTTAAAGCATTCAACATTTATTCCCAACACTATAGCATGTCAACCACTCCAATAGCTCCAGGGACCCTTGAAAGATTCATAGTCCAGTTGGTAAGGAAAATGTATGGCCAAGTCAGTTCAGTATTTCTCAACTGATTTTTCAGTATTGGCCTCTAAAGGGCCTTCTTAGACATTTTATTCCCTAACCCCTCTCCATGATGTTTTAATACCACACATATACTGGATGAATATGTATGTATTTCTGTGCTTTATGATAAAAACTAAGCTTTTTCCAACCCCCTCCTTCAAGAACTATTGCTCATCCCCTTGAGGGAATATCCACTCTGTTGACAATGAAGGAAAGTTTAAAGGGGGGCTGTGGTGAGTGCAGTAGGAAGAAGAAATACCAGCTGTAGAGCCTCGAAGCCTGCCCACGGATGGGAGAGACCATTTGTGATAGGTGCTGCGAGGGGAGACTTCAGGGAGAAAGCGAGGTGCTGGAGCTCACGAAGGACAAGTCGGGACTGCCCGGCAGCCATGGAGAAGGGCGGTTCCTGCGGCTTTTCTCACAAGGAGCTATGAGGCAGAGAGCCCCTGCAGGTGGGTACGGGTGGGGAGGCCCCGGGGCCGTGATGCAGGGCCTTGAATGCCAAGCCCAAGAGCAGACCTTACCCTGTGACCCTGGGGACAAGGAGGTCCTTAAGCAGGAGACTGACTTGATCAGATTTATACATCTACAAGGTCACTCAAGCTTCTGTGTGACTAAGGCAGGGAAACCAGGTCAGAGACACTATTAGAGAATTTAAAAGCCGAGACTCTTGAGGCCTCGAATGAGAGCAGTTGCCCTTGAGGATGAGAGAGAAGGGAAGATTTTGGAGATAGGATTAAGTGAAACCCCTTCTGTGACAGCATTTGACCTGCTGTTGGTCACTGATAAAAGGTCTTATCACTAAAACTCAAACCTTTTGGCGGCTTGACATTGCAGATGCTTCCAGAGGTCTCAGAACATGACTGTCTGCATCTCTCAGTGGCCTGAGGTTTGCTATCTGTTAAATCAGTGTTTCCTTTGAGGTGAGACTGAGCAGAGTAAATCCAGCCAGCAGGCTGCGAGGGGACCACACAGGCTGGGTGTTGACCCCTGAGCTGAATGACTTCAGAAATTGTGTGTGTTTCAACAAGACAGCATGGGCCACGGACGGCCCTAAACCCGGGCAGAAGCTACATGCTGACTTCAGATGCTCTCTTTCCACTCAGCTCCAGCCGGTCTGAATCCATGGACTCCATCAGATGCTTCACATCCCACCCCTTCTGCCTGTTCTGCTCTCTTCTAGGCACCTCTTGACCTGCTATCAAGACCCTGCGTTTTGGTGGAGGATCAGAGGAGATGGGAAATGTTCCCTCCTCCTGTTTTCAGACTCAGCCTTGGACAGGTAATATCCAGCCAACCCAGGCTTATTCCCACATGGGCCCCTTGCTCCGGACCCTTGCCTTGGTTCCTGGGTATAAGAAATAGTCAGGACTGAGATAAGAGAAAAGAGAACAATATTGTGTTTGAATTTGTTCAGCAAAATATAAATGAGGGACATAAAACAAGACAGTTGACAATACATTTCAAATGGTATCGTAGAAATCATGTATAACTAAATATTGGCAGTCACTGCCCTCTGAGTCATCTGTCTTTTGCCACGGCCCCTTGTCCTCAGTCCATCTGGGACAGGCTGGGACCTGGACCATTTGCTGAAGCGCTTGCACCTGGCCAAACACCTCCTCGAGCCACAAAATGCAAAGAAACTATGAGAGTCTAAGAATAACTGCGTGCATGCACCATTCATGTACCTTTGGGGCGAATTATGGACACAAGATACGAAAAGACCAAAAAAATCCAACCGCCACTTTTGAAGAGCTGGGAGCAAAAACAAGGTGTTTGGAACAAAAGCAGGGTACTGCGCATGCCCCCTGCACTCAACACCATCAAAGCGGTGGGCAAAACACCCAGCCATCCCTCCTAGCAGACTCCTGGGCCTGCCCTGACCCTCACCCCATATAAGGAACAAGCTAGCGGCCCCTTAAGGATGGAGTGAGCAACGGAAATTGTTCTTGGTTCTCCCTGCCCACTGCTGCAGCAGAGGACCCAATAAATCCTTGCCTGAATTTCTTGTCTGGCCTCTGATCAATTTCTATTGATTAAGGAGGCCAAGAACCCTGATGGGTAACACATAGAGTCAGTATAGATAGATGCTCTTGAGAGTTCTGTCCTGGGCTCGATTTTCTTTTCACTTTATACATTATGCTGAGGACTACCGTTTACTCCCTGATGGCGTATATGATCCACATTCTGATGGTTCTCAAGTCTATTTCCAGCCCCAGGCTCTCTGCTGTGTTTCTGACCACTCAATTTAAATGTCCACTGATCAGTTCTAATAGCCTGTCTCACAGATACTGCAAACTCACCCCAAAGGTGCCCACCCACAAGGCACCTCCTTCTCAGCTCCTGACTGCAACAATGGCCACAGCTTCCAGACCCGAAACCAGAAACCTGGGCATCATCCTTGACTTCTGTGCTGAAATTCCACCAGCCACCAAATCTGTTAATTGCCTCCCAAATGCCCTTTTGAATTTGTTGACTTGTCTCCCTTCCCTTCTACAATGCCCTAGTTTACCATTCACTGCCCAAATTATGTAACCATTTCCTATCCATTCCCCTGGTCCAGTCTTTGCTGCCTCCAAATGATTGCCTCCACCCTACAGTCATAGCAATCTTTGAAATGTGATAAGGTCCTTCCATTGTTTAAAACCTTTCTGTGCCTTCCCATTTGATTGCTTGGAACGACTTTCTGTAGTTACAAGGCTCATTTGCTTTGGCCCCTTCTCCAGCTGCTTCTCCTACCCTTTCTCCTTGTACATTCTTCTGCAATTATATGAGCTTCATTTACTACCAGGAATCCAGGAGGCTTAACTTTGTATTGGGATCTTTGCACATGTTATTTCCAGAAACGCTTTCACCATCATCACCCCCTTCTTTTTCTCTTTTCCTGGCTTATTCAGCTTAAATGTTATTTTCTCAAGAAGACTTACCCAGTTCCCTGGTGTGAGGTTAACTGCCTCTGTCATATACCCACTATAGTGGATTAAGTGATGACACTCCCCCACCCCTATCCCCCAAATATAAGTCCAAATCCAAATTCCTAGAACCTGTGGATGTTACACCTTCACAAGAAAAAAAGAGTGTCTTTGCAGATGTAATTAAGGATCTTGAGATGAAACATTCTGGATTATCCAGGTAGACCTTAAATATGTGTGTGTGCTCAGTCATGTCTGACTCTTTGCAACTCCATGGACTAATAATAGCCCAACAGGCTCCTCAGTCCATGGGATTTCCCATGCAAGAATACAGGAATGGATTGCCATTTCCTACTCCAGGGCATCTTCCTGAACCAGGGATCAAACCCTGCATAGACCTTAAATATTTGGTTGGCCAAAAAGTTAATTCAGGTTTTGGCTAGCCCTGTACAATGTCAAATGTCTTTACAAGAAACACAGAAAAGAAGGAAAGGCAGAGTGAGGAAGGAGACAAAGATTGGAGCGATGCTGCCACAAGCTAAGGAATGCCTGGAGCCACTAGAAGTGTCTCCTGGAGACTTCAGAGGAAGCAGGCTCTGCTGACCCCTTGATTTCAGACGTCTAGCCTCCTGACTATGAGAAAAGAAACTTCTGTAGCTAACAGACCACAAAGTTTGTGGCAATTTGTTACAGCAGCCACAGGAAACTAACACAGCCTCCCCTTTTTCCATGAGACCTCTTATCACAGTGATGGCAAGTGGCCTTTTTTACGTGTTGGCTCTCCTGACTTGTAAATTTTCATAAGGGCAGAAGTGCGGGTATGTTTACAGTTGTATCCCGAACACTGGCTCAGGCTATCAATAATCATTTGATTCATGAATAAAGCACTCTTGGTGTGTAAGACACAGGATAATCTTGTGGAGGAGGTAGACTTGAGCTGGTGTGATAAACTGGGCAGGGTTTGGGTAATAGTGCAGAGGGGAGTGATTATTCCCAGCAACAGGAACTATATCCATGAGGGCCTGGAGATGAGAAGGAGAGTAAAGGACTCATAAATATCGGCATGATTGCAGACTGGGGTTCCTAAAACAAAGCCTGTACCATCTCAGCCAGCAGGAAAGTCCAAAACAAAGGCCAGTGAGCACTAAAGTGAACTAATAGAACCTTCTCCTGCAGGACAGAACTTTCCTAGCAGGTGGACTCGGCATCTTTGTGACACTACGAAGGGCTCACAGTTTGCATGACATCTGCTCTCCCCGGAACGGCTGACCAGGGTCTGGGGCTTCAGAGCAGCCCACTACAGCTTCCATGTCTTACCAGGTGCTTTGTGTACCGTGGCTTAAAAAGGGCAGGGAAATACTGCCAAGGTTAGGAATCATTAAAGCTTCTGGAAATTGAAACATGAATAGGACCAGCTACGTAATTTGTGGGCCCCAATTCGAGCCTATAATCCAAAAATCATGCAGAATTTCAAGATGGCCATAGCAGGGCATTAAACCAAGCGTGGGGTCCTTCTAAATGTGCGGTCCTGGGTAACTGATTGCAAGAAACCAACCTTGATCACAAAAGAAAGATTTGTTGAAAATGGATATGAAGTTGTGTGAAATGGGCTGATTGGGTAGCACAGGAGTTCCCAAGTTCCCGGATCTAATGCCTGATGATCAGAGGTGGAGCTGATGGAATAATAACAGAAACAAAGTGCACAATAAATGTAATGTACTGGAATCATTCTGAAGCCACTCCCCCAACTCAGTCCATGGAAAAATTGTCTTCCATGAAACTGATTTGTTACTGTTCAGTCGCTCAGTCGTGTCCGACTCTTTGCAACCCCATGGACTGCAGCACGCCAGGCCTCTCTGTCCTTCACCATTTCCCGGAGTTTGCTCACACTCACATCCATTGAGTCTATGATGCCATCCAACCATCTCATTGTCTGTCGTCCCCTTCTCCTCCTGCTCTCAATCTTTCCCAGCATCAGGGTCTTTTCCAGTGAGTCGGCTCTTTGTATCAGGTGGCCAACGTACAGAAGCTTCAGCTTCAGCATCAGTCCTTCCGATCAATATTCAGGGTTGATTTGCTTTAGGACTGACTGGTTTGATCTCCTTGCTGTCCAAGGGACTCTCAAGAGCCTTCTCAGTACCACAGTTCGAAAGCATCAATTCTTTGGCTTTCAGCCTTCTTTATGGTACAACTCTCACATCAGTACACGACTACTGGAAAAACCACAGCTTTGACTACATGGACCTTTGTCAACAAAGTGGTGTCTCTGCATTTTAACATGCTGTCTAGGTTTGTCATAGCTTTCCTTCCAAGGAGCAGGCATTTTTTCATTTCATGGTTGCAGTCACTCTCCACAGTGATTTTGGAGCCCAAGAAAGTGAAGTTGTCACTGTTTCCATTTTTTTCCCCATCTATTTGCCATGAAGTGATGAAACTGATACCTGATATCAAAAAGGTTGGGGACCACTGGGATAAGTGTGCACCAGGCACATGAGGTAAGGGTTGATGGCAATAACCCAAGATGGTGAAGGTGAGGTGACTTCACCTCCTAACCACCTGGCTAAGGTGGTTTCATGGCAGTGATAAGGGAGGAAACAGGCAAATCTAGGAGATGGTGTGTGCTCAAAGGCAGGGATGCCTCAGAGTCTTACTAGATTTAGTGCAAGGAGAGGCATCAGGGAGCCCTGGAAGAATCTGGAACATCCTATGTCATTGACATTGTCCTGGGAGCTGCAATAGGCAGGCATGATTAGAACTAAATCGAGACCAGAGTGACCAGCACACTTATTCCACAAAGGAACCATATACAGCTGTCAGTCTGCAGCCTAGCAACTCGATGCCTCTAGTGAGGGTGATGGATGGAAAAGCTGTTGGGGGAGAGGACCCACCCTCAAATGCTGCCATACATGTTATGTAGGAGCACAGGGCCAGAATGGCCAGAGCTGCAGATTTTTAAAGAGAAGCTGGGGAATCCGGATGGTGAAATCTTCCATTCTTAAGCGTTGACAACTAAGTTAAATATTTTCCTATAAATACAGTAAGCCAAACTAAACACACCCACGGGCCAGATCTGGTTCCTGGGACTCAGCTTGCAGCCACTGTCCAGGGCGAAGAGGATAAGAGCTGACGGCAGGGACTCAGATTCTGTCTCTGCTGCTTCAGCAGCCAAGCCCATCTAAGCCTCAGTTCAGTTCAGTTCAGTTCAGTCGCTCAGTCGTGTCTGACTCTTTGCGACCCCATGAATCACAGCACGCCAGGCCTCCCTGTTCATCACCATCTCTCGGAGTTCACTCAGACTCACATCCATCGAGTCAGTGATGCCATCCAGCCATCTCATCCTCGGTCGTCCCCTTCTCCTCCTGCCCCCAATCCCTCCCAGCATCAGAGTCTTTTCCAATGAGTCAACTCTTCGCATGAGGTGGCCAAAGTACTGGAGTTTCAGCTTTAGCATCATTCCTTCCAAAGAAATCCCAGGACTGATCTCCTTCAGAATGGACTGGTTGGATCTCCCTGCAGTCCAAGGGACTCTCAAGAGTCTTCTCCAACACCACAGTTCAAAAGCATCAATTCTTTGGCGCTCAGCCTTCTTCACAGTCCAACTCTCACATCCATACATGACCACAGGAAAAACCATAGCCTTGACTAGATGGACCTTAGTTGGCAAAGTAATGTCTCTGCTTTTGAATATGCTATCTAGGTTGGTCATAACTTTTCTTCCAAGGAGTAAGCGTCTTTTAATTTCATGGCCACAGTCACCATCTGCAGTGATTCTGGAGCCCAAAAAATAAAGTCTGATTCACTTTTCCATATAATGGGGACAATTCTAGGATCTACCTTTTGTGGCAGTAATGAGGAATAAATGTCTCTCTTAAGTAAAGCACAGATGAAAGTAACTGGTATGTAAAACTGCTGCACAGTTTATATATTCTATTGTATTTTAGGATTGATTCCCTGGTGGCTCAGACTGTAAAGTGTCTGCCCGCAATGCAGGAGACCTGGGTTCGATCCCCGGGTCGGGAAGATCCCCTGGAGAAGGAAATGACAACCCACTCCAGTATTCTTGCTAGAAAATCCCATGGATGAAGGAACCTGGTGGGCTACAGTCCATGGGGTTGCAAAGAGCCGGACACGACTGAGCGACTTCACTTTCACTTTTCACTGTATTTTAGGCTTACACCACACAGGCAAGTAAGGCTTATTACAAGAGACCCATTTCCTAGAGAAGGGTGGAAAGAAAGGCTCAGAAATATGAAGTCACTTGCCTCAAATCACTCACACCAAGTCTGAGCAAGCCTTCAAATCTCATTATTTCTGCTTCCAAATGTATTGTTTCTTAGCCCTGACATGTATACCTATCATGTGTAAAACAGATAACCAGTGAAAGCTGCTGTATAACATAGGAAACCCAGCCTGGCCCTCTGTGATGACCTAGAGGGTGGGATGGGAGGGAGACTCAAGAGGGAGGGAATGCAGATGTCATTATGACTGATTCACATTGCTGTATGGCAGAAACCAGCACGACACTGTACAGCAATTATCCTCCAAATAACAATAAATAAATCAAAAGTCTCTCTTACCCTGTACTGACTCTTGTATTTTATTTCAGAGATTGCTAGAAAGAATATTCTAGCCAAGGGCACTTTTCAAGAAAATTTTAATAGCAAAACAAATTCCAAAAAGGGAAAAAAGTCTCTTCCTCCCCACCTCCCCCCTCCACACACACTCAATCGTGCACACACATAATCAAAATAAAAGTAATGAAAGTTGGGCTCCCTTTGTGGCTCATTGATAAACAATCCATCTGCAACGCAGGGGACATAGGTTCAATCCCTGATCCAGGGAGATCCCACATGCTGCAGAGCAACTAAGCACGAGCACCACAACTACTGGGCGTGTGCTCTAGAGCCTGGGAGCTGCAGCTAATGAAGCCTGAGTGCCCGAGAGCCCATGCTTCGCAACAAGCGAGGCCACCACAGTGAGAAGCCTGTGTACCACAAGGAAGACCCCCACTCGCAACAACAAAGACCCAGTACAGCTAAAAATAAATAAATTAAATTATAAAAAAAGAAAGTAATGAAAGTTGCCAGAACATTCCCCCTCCCCAACCCACCACCAATCCAACGGACTCTTAGATAGCGTTATTTGAGGGAGTACATTATTCTTTGTATTTTCTCAATTTCTCAGGACAACCGCGATAGTCCTATTCAATGTTTTAATTTTATACAATTTCTAAAAGTTACTTTCCATTAACTGTTACTGAGAAATATTGGCTATATCCCCTATATTGTGCATTACATCCTTGAGCCTCTCTTACGCTCAATAGTTTATACCGGCCACCCCCCACCCCTGTAACCTCCCCCTTCCCACTGGTAACCACTTATGGCATATGTGAGTCTACTTCTGCTATGTTATTGTATTTACTAGTTGCAATTTTTTAGATTCCACATATGAGTGGTATCATACAGGCTGCAAACCTGTTCTGCCTCAGAAGGGCAGGGGCTGATAGTATAGTATCAGGGACCTATGTATAGACCCTAAGGCAAGAGGCTACCAGGCAGGATCCTAATGCCTTTCTTGAGGAGACCAGGCCCTTGGGTCCACTCAGCAGTGGTGACAGAGGTCAACACCAAACGTAGGGCCCTACCCTGGAAGGCAGTTAGACATTCGCTCAGTGGCCTGTCCTTCACGTACATCCTCCAGTTCCACAAACCGATCATTCCATCTCCTGTTTCTCCTCAGGGCCTTTATCCTCTGGAGCTGTCTACCCAGATCTTCCAGCGACCAGGACTTTCTTTCTTAAAAAGAGTAGATGAAAGAAAAGATTTGTCTTGTTCATATGTGTGAAAGTAGCACGAATTTTAACCTGCTCCTGGAATAAATTCTGGAACATTGGAATTGGGAGTAGCGCTGGGATCAGGGTAGGGGAGGTTCCAACTGGGAAAGTCAGAGTGACGAAAGTCGCAGCCAACAGCTCTGTCTGATTCTCCTGAGCACGGCCCAGGCAGTGGGACTAACAGCACAATGCTCTCAATAACAGCCTTGACAATAGCACGACTGGCTGCCCTTTCGGAGCTGAAAGGGGCATCTCAGCCTGCAAAGGGGAGCTTTCTTCTGAACCCGTGGGATGGCAGAGCCGATGCCAGCCTCAGACTAGGAAATGAAGACATTAAGGGAGGTGGACTCGAACTGAAATACCATCCGGCCATCACACTCGCCCAAACAATGCATGTGTCATTTTGTATTCTGGAGGAACGTCTCTTCGGGGTTTTCACGGGTAGGATTTCAGACTAAGATGTTCATCTTTTCTAACCACCTGATTGAAACTGAATATTGCCTCATTCCACAGGGGTACAATGGCTTTGTTTATTTCTGTAAATCACAGCAGAAACGAAGTCCTGAAGCCTGACCCAAGCCAGATGACATTTTTAGGCCCTGGACTGAGACCTACCAAATGGTTTTCCTTTCTTCACGCTTTTCTGGATTCTTTTGGTGAATTGGCTGGATGTAAAGTAAACCTCGGTGCTTTCTCAACACAGAAAACTGAGAGCAAATAGGCATTTCTGCCGTTAAGAAGAATAACGGCTGCAGTTAGCTAGCAGTTAATCAGGATGGTAAGCGATTGCAGATCTTGAACGCTACAGACAGAAACAAATGAGGGTTCTGATGCTTTCTCTGCTGGTGAAAAGCACGGATTAAGCTCAACACTGGCCACAGCCGGGCTCTAGTATTGTAGGGAAACAGTGAGTCATCGAAGTCATTTCAGTCCCTGCCCCGACTGAAATTACAGGAATGCAAGAGCAGGGTGCCCAGAGGCACACACATGCACACACCTGCAGGAGCTAGCAGTCTCCAAGGCAGGCTTGGGTGTACGCGCTCATTTACAAATCAATGGCTTGAATTCAGATTGCACTTGGCAATGTAAATTAGGCCCTGGAGGCTACATAAATTCTTGGGCTGACAGATCTCACCGTCCCTTTGCTTCTTCAGACAACTGTAGGATTTGTCCGCCTTCTGTAACATTGTTTCTATGGACTAATGGATTGATCCCCATGGTCCTGATAGCAAATTCCAGAAGCTTCATGTCACCACCCTGCTGGAGAGAATGTCCCCTCCTCTCTCCTTTTACTGGGATTCTGCTTTCTTAAGTGCTCCTGTCGGGGTGGGGCAATATACCTGACTGGGTGGCAGTAGTGAGTGGTAGGGACTTGAGTAAGTCCGGGAGGTCTCCAGGGCATTCAGGAAGCAAAGCATGTTTAGGAAGGAGTTTAGACCTGGTGGCTCAGACCGTAAAGCGTCTGCCTGCAATGCGGGAGACCCGGGTTCATTTCCTGGGTTGGGAAGATCCCCTGGAGAAGGAAATGGCAATCCACTCCAGCACTGTTGCCCGGAAAATCCCATGGATGGAGGAGCCTGACAGGCTACAGTCCCTGGGGTCGCAAAGAGTCAGACACGACTGAGTGACCTATGGTATGGTTAGACCTTAGCTGTGGCACTTAGTCCTGGGGCCTTAGGCAACACCTTCTTTTTTTTTAATTTATTTTTAATTGGAGGATTATTGCTTTACAGTATAGCATTGATTTCTACCAAACATCAACACGAATCAGCCGTAGGTGTACCCATGTCCCCTCCCACTTGAACTGACACGACTGAGTGACCTATGGTATGGTTAGACCTTAGCTGTGGCACTTAGTCCTGGGGCCTTAGGCAACACCTTCTTTTTTTTTTAATTTATTTTTAATTGGAGGATTATTGCTTTACAGTATAGCATTGATTTCTACCAAACATCAACACGAATCAGCCGTAGGTGTACCCATGTCCCCTCCCACTTGAACATCCCTTCCACCTCCCTCCCCATCCCACCCCTCTAGGTTGTCACAGAGCCCTGGTGGTTTGAGTTTCCTGAGTCACACAGCAAATGCCCATTGGCTCTCTATTTTGCATTTGGTAATGTATGTTTCCATGTTACTCTCTCCACGCCTCCCACCCTTTCCTTCTCCCCTCCCTGCGAGGCAGCAATACCTTCTTGATGAGTCTCTCAGCCCTCAGGGACCTTTTGAATATCAGTTTCCACATCCAGAAAATGGGAACAAAAGTAACACAGAAGCTCCCCTTAGAGGGTTGTTGTGAAGATAAGAAGATGAGATCTGAGAAAACACCTAACATGATTTGCTATCCCAAGGTGGGCATTCAGTAAACCACTGAATCTGGATCTGTGAGAGGAAGGGATGGCTTGTACAAAAGTTTAAACAAGTACAAATACATCAAATGCAATGTATTGGAGTTATGGGGTGATGAGGTCATTTGTGGACTCGCAGATAAATCTATCCAGGGAGATTCTGAAACTTCTGCATGGATGCCTGTCTCCAGGATGTATCTCTTAGCAGGGCCTGGCTTTTGAGGTTCTTTGTAGTGATGTGGGCTTGGTCAGGACTTCCATGTGAGGCTCTTGGCTCTGCTTCTGTTCCCACTGATAAGAAGCTCAGTCCCACCCATGTAGGGCTGTAAGGTTTATCAAGCAAGACCACAGAATGCTCAGCTAAATGTGAATTTCAAAGAGACAATACAAAATTGTTTAGTAAAAGTTTGTTCCATGCAATATGAAAGGGGTGCGTGTCCAACTCTTTGCAATCCTATGGACTGTAGCCTGCAAGGCTCCACTGTCCATGGGATTCTCCAGACAAGAGTAAGGGTTGCCATTTCCTCCTCCTGGGGATCTTTCTGACCCAGAGATCAAACCTGCATCTCCTGCATTGGCAGGCAGATTCTTTCCTACTGAGGCACCTGGGAAGTCCTATTTGGGATGTACTTTCACTTAAAAAAAAAATCCATTATTAATCTGAGATTGAAATTGAACTGAGTGACTTGTGTCATATTTGGAGACCCTACCCCTGTCACCCAGAATCTCAAGGGACTAAGGGCAGAGGTCAACAGGATATTCCACACTGACCTGTTGGGGAAGAGAAATTAACTACATCCTGGATAGTTGGATAGATTCAGGAAAAACAGTGAGAGCAGTGCTGAGGGACAGGAAGGATTTCTGTTGTCAAAAAAAGTATCGAGGACTTCCCGGGTGGTCCAATGACTAAGACTCTGGGATCCCAATGCAGGGGGCCCGGTTTGATCCCCGACTAGAGAAATAAATCCTGCATGCCCCAACTAAGAGTTCGCATGTCACAACTAAAAGATTCTGCATGCCACAATTAAATAAGACTCAGTGCAGCCAAATAAATAGGTAAATATTAAGGAAAAAGGCTCTGTCACCTCCCCTCTCCTCAACTCTCCTCTTTGGATCAGGAACTCTCCGTGAATGAACACCAAGATTGATGCCCCTGGACTGTGTAGCTTTGGGATTCAGCCCCAGAGGGACAATGCTTGCCTGTCCCGGTTATGGATCTGAGAGGAATTACATGTGACCTTAGGCCAGGGTTTCTCTAGATTCTAATCAGTCCTCTGCCTCAGAGTCAAGCTTTAGAGCATGGAATGCACGGCTCCCCTCGGCACCCACCATCTTTATGCTTTCCTGATGGAGACACAGGGTCCTGTGTTTCTTTGGTCCTGTGTTCTGAGAAGATGGAACTTGGTAAATTCTTAGGACAACAACATGGCTTGAAGAGAAAGATCTGAGGAGGCAAAGAAAACCTTGAAAATATAAAAATAATTATATTAACTGATAGAAGCTTGGAGGGAGGTGATCTTACAAGAATGAAAACGTGCTAGCTTCTTAACCTTACATAGTGGGGAATGAATCAGTGCTATTGAAAGCTGGTGGAACAAGATACAATGACATAATTTTGAGTTACACACATAACTAACAGAAATATTTTTAAAAGAATAATAAAACTAATCAAACTCAAGAAATGGGAAGTAATGTGAGAAAGGCAGAGAGAGTAAAGAGATATTTACTCATTTTTTTTAGAATAGAAAGTTAAAAAAAAAAACTGTTAAAAGTTTATAAATAAAGGCATATAACTGTATCAGTCAGGTTTCAGTCGGTTATAATGAGATAACAAATGATGCCTGAAACAATGGTTTATCGTTTTGCTTTTATCTCATGACTGTGGCTGCCAGCCTCTGAAATGGCCTCCGACCAACCTTGGCTCTTGGAATGCATATGCTTGTGTAGTCCCCTCCCTCTTGGTACTGAGAATTGGTCTGTGTGACCAATATAGTACCAGAACAGTGATGAGATGCAACTTCTGAATTAGGCTCTAAAAGACACTGTGACTTCCATCATGGGCACGGGGCATGTCGCTCTTTCTTGGATCCCTTGCTTTGAAGGAAATCAGTTGCCATGCTCAACAGCCCCATAGAGAGGTGCCTCCGGAGGGGTGGAGACACGGCTCCTACAGACAGCCACAAGAGTTGGTCCTCTTGGGAGCAGATCCATCAGCACCTCTCAAGTCTTTAGATTGCCCCACACCAACTTGGCTGCTTAACAGCAACCTCATGAGACTGAACTGGTATTGCCCCACTAGATTGTTACCAGATTCCTGAGCCTCAAAAATTTTGTGAGACAGTAATACCTACATTGCTCTAACCCTCTGAGAAGGTGACTATACTCGGAGATAAGGTCTTTAAAGTGTCCTTGTTTAGTCGGTAAGTGGTGTCTGATTCTTTTGCCACGCCATGGACTGTAACCCTCCAGGTTCCTTTGTCTACAGGATTTTCCAGGCAAGAATACTCGAATGGGTTGCCATTTCCTTCTCCAGAGGATCTTCCCAACCAAGGGATCCATGCATTGCAAGTGGATTCTTTACCGCTAAGCCACTAGGGAAGCCCTCTAAGTAGATACAGTACCTACTAAAAATACTTCCTTGAAATTAAAATTTAAAGTGGGAGAGGGAGTATAAGACTTCTATTTTGAAATAAGTCATTACTGGGGAGACACTTGGAGAATCACTAGTTATTTATGGAGAGTGAAGTGAGGGTAAGGCAGGAGAAGTGAGATGCTTAGATGTTTCGTTTAGATCCTGTTAGTTACTTTTTAAAATAAGACAAACTTCTGCTTCCATTTTTTTCCCCTATTTCCTCACCAAGGACAACTAAACTCCCTGGACATTCTATTTAAAACAAAGATTAGGTGATACTGAAAGAAAGAGAGACGTAGACAGACTGGCTAGGCATCTAGGGACCTGAGAAATGACATGCTCAGGAGTTCCCTGAGTTCTCTTTTTATCTCGTATACCCCAGATTTGGAGCGGAAGAAGCCAGTGACAGAAAAAATTTTCACTTATTGAGGTATGAACAGTTGTTCCGGTTTATATGTGATTTGGCTTGAACAGTATGCTAGCTGCAACAGCATGTCTTTTGGCCTGTCAAGCACACATTGTACATTGGCTTTAACCATTAAAGAAAAGAATGTAGTTAAAAATCAAAATGGGGTAACTGTGGTTTGAGCATTCAAAGCGAAACTGGGTGGCCATTGTGGATGTCGTTTCAGGCACGTTCCTGCATCTCTGAGAACTTGACTCTTCTGAAGTGTATCAGACTCAAGGACACCACCAGCTGTTCTCAAAACAATACCTGCTGGCAGCTACCAGCTGCCACCTCATGGTCACAAGTTCTCCCCTTGTAATTATGCCACCAATTCAGACCTCACCCAATTCTTACTGTTGAACAGCACCCTTACTTCTTGCAGTTGTCTACTCTTGAAAAGGGCTTCCCTGATAGCTCAGTTGGTAAAGAATCTGCTTGCAGTGCAGGAGATCCCGGTTCAATTCCTGGGCTGGAAAGATTTGCTAGAGATGGGATAGACTATTCACTCCAGTATTCTTGGGCTTCCCTTGTGGCTCAGCTGATAAAGAATCCGCCTGCAATGCGGGACCTGGGTTCAATCCCTAGGTTGGGAAGATCCCCTGGAGAAGGGAAAGGCTACTCACTCCAGTATCCTGGCCTGGAGAATTCCATGGAGTCAGAAAGAGTCAGACACGACTGAGCGACTTTCACTCTTGATAAATAACTCATGTAACTAACTGTAACTTAGTGGGTTTTGGCTAAGTAAGCCTCCCCTATTTTGTAGTACAATGGAACATACAATTTAAGCATTTCTTGAATCTGTGTCTTATGGGCTGTGTCACCTTGCAACGCAGGGGACTCGGGTTTGATCCCTGGTAGGGGAACTAAGATCCCCCATACCTCAGGGCAACTAAGCCCACATGCCATAACTATGGAGCCCACACAGTCTGGAGCCCGAAGCAGCCAAATAATTATATAAATGTTTAAAATAAATACTCAATTTGGATCGAATAAAACACTTGTGCTTCCATTATAGATTGTTTATTGACTATTTCTGTCAATACCAGCAACCCAGAGAGTACAACAGGAGCAGACCAAAAAAAAAGCCCTAAGAAAAGTCGATTTTCTCTAGTCTAAGGAAGAGGAAAGAAGCAATCAGTCCAGAAAGACAGAAATGTTTAGATAATAACTGCTTTTTCAGTGGAAGACCATAGGAAAACTGCCACCCATGCCAGTGATGACCAAGAGGAGAACCATACTTTGACCTTTGTGAGGTTGTACCAAGGTGCTCCCAAACACCCCACTAGGGCATGGTCAGAGAAAGGCAAGTAGGGCGTTTTTACCTCTAGTGGTCTGTAAGAATCCCCCTATCTAAAATTTATATGGAAAGAAAACTAATTTAGGATAACTAAAACTGTTTTGAAATATAAGAATGAAATGAAAGAAATTGGTCTACTGGATTTCAATACATTATATAGCTACAGTATAATTTGGCCAACTGATGCAGAGAACCAGCCATTGGAAAAGGCCCTGATTCTGGGAAAGATTGAGGGTATAGGAGGAGAAAGGGATGACAGAGGATGAGAGGGTTGGATGGTATCACCAACTCAATGGATATGAATTCGAGCAAACTCTGGGAGATAGTGAAGGACAGGGAAGTCTGGCATGCTACAGTTCACGGAGTCACAAAGAGTCAGACACAACTTGGTGACTGAACAACAGCAATTACTATAGCTACAGTAATTAAGATTGTGTAACATTGGTGGGAGAACAGACACACGGATCGACAGGACACATCAGAGACCCTACAAACAGCCCCAAACAAATATAGCCTATTTATATTTGACAGAAAGTGTCCCAAGAAAGGGGAGAAAAGAGAAAATTGTGGTTTTAGTGCAAATTGGACATCCACAGGCAAATAATGAAACTCAACCTAAGTCTCACATTTTATAAAAATTAACTCAGAATGGATCATGAACAAATGTGTGATTTTAAAACTGCTAGAAAAAACCATTTAAGAATATTTTCAGGATCCAGGGTGAAGAGTTATTGGACAAGACACGAAAAGTACAATCTATAAAGGGAAAAATTGATAAATATAGAAAGTTTAAAAAATTCAATCTGTGAAAAACTCTCTTAAGAGGAAGAAAAGGTAAGCTATATATTGGGAGAACATATTTAAAAATCACCTATCTGTCAAAGGACTGGTGTCTAGTTTATACAAAGAATGTTCAAAAACAAATAGTGAAAAACCAAACAATCCAATTAGAAAGTGGGCAAAAGATATGAAGACATATTTCATCAAGGAGAATATACAAATATCAATAAGCACATGAAGAAATGTTCAACATCATTGTCCATTAGGGCAGTTTAAATTATAATCACAATATTTCTACTCACCCAGTAAAATGCCTAAAATAAAAAATAGCAACAACACCTACTGATGGCAAGGATGTAGAGAAACTGGGTGACTCATCCATTGCTGGTGGGCATGCAAAATGGTACAGCCATGGGAAACAGTTTGTCAGTTCCTTAAAAAACCAGACACACTACAATCAAATGACACTCCAATTGCATTTCTAGGAATTTACCCTAGAGCAATGAATAATTATGTTTACACAAAAATCTATACATGAATGTCTATACCAGCTTTATTTGTAATAGCCCAAAAGAGGAAACAACCCAGATGTACTTAAATGGGTGAATGGTTAAACAAATGGTGATACACCGATACCTTGGAACACCACTCAGGAAAAAGAACAGATTATCAGTACACATGACAAACTGGATGAGTCTCCAGAGTATTATGTTGAATGAAAAAAGCCAGTTCCCAAAGGTTATATCCTGTTGATTCCAATTATGACAAAATTAAAAAAATGGAGAACAGATTCACTGTTGCTAGGGATTATGGGAAAGGTGAGAGGAATGTGGATGTGACTATAAAAGGGAAATATGAGGGATCCTTTTGATATGAGAAATGATCTGTATCTTGGCTGAATTGATACCAACAGCCTGATTGTAATAGTGTATTGGTTGGCCAAAAAGTTCCTTCAGGTTTTCCCGTAGCTTCTTATGGAAAAATCCAAACAAACTTTTTGGCCAAACCAATACTATAGTTGGAGGAAACTGGGTAAAGAGTAGAGGCAATCTCTCTACATTATTTCTTAGAATTGCTTGTGAATTTACAATTGTCTCAAACATTTAATGAAAAAAATCATACTTCAGTTATAAGGAAACCTGAAACAAGCTAAAAAAATGTTCATTTATAATTTATAATTTAAAATAAACAACATACTGGGAAAATACATTTAGCATAAATTACAAGGTGTTAATATTATATTGTAACGTGATCTTTATGTAATATTGACAACAGACAACTTAATAGAAAAATAAGCAATAGCTGCAAACAAGTGATTCGCAAACTAAGAAATGCAATGTCTGGTAAGTAGTATGACTTGAGTTTCATTTGCTTCCCTTTTAGCACCCCGTTCCACTCTTACAACACTATAAATTGCATAGGAAGTTATATGATCATCTCACTGATAAATTACTAAAAAGATTTAAACTTTCACAGTGAAATAAAAGTGAGAAGCCAAGGTATTGTTTTCCCCTATCAGCCTGTTGATGGAGAAGGAAATGGCAACCCACTCCGGTATTCTTGCCTAGAGAATCCCGTGGACAGAGGAGCCTGGCGGGCTGCTGTCCGTAGGGTTGCACAGAGTCGGACACGACTGAAGCGACTTAGTATGCATGCATCAGCTTGTTGAAGAATATAAGTTTGCTGATTCTCACTATGGGCAGAGGTGTGGGAAAGGTGGATCTCATGTTCTGTTGGTCAGAGAAAATATTTGTTCAGTTCTCTTGAGATTCATTTGTCAACATGTCAAACCCTTTAAAGTAATACATTCTGTGGCATTGAAACATGTACACTATCAGGTAAGAAACGAATTGCCAGTCTATGTTCGATACAGGATACAGGATGCTTGGGGCTGGTGCACGTGGATGATCCAGAGAGATGATATGGGGTGGAAGGTGGGAGGGGGGTTCAGGATTGGGGACTCATGTACACCCGTAGCTGATTCATGTCAGTGTATGGCAAAACCAATACAGTATTGTAAAGCAAAATAAAGTAAAAATAAAAATTTAAAAAATACATTCTGTATATGGCGCTATTTCATTTCTTTTCACGACTGAGTAATATTCCATTGCATCCATGTACCACATCTTTATCCATTCCTCTGTTGATGGACATCTAGGTGGACCTAGAGATTGTCATTTTGAGTGAAATAAGTCTGAAAGAGAAAAACGAAAATCATACAATATCGCTTACATGTGTAATCTAAAGAAATGGTAGAGGTGAAGTTGTTGGCAAAGCAGAGGCACAGATGTAGAATATAAATTTATGGTTACCAAGGGCTTCCCTGGTGGCTCAGAGGTTAAAGCATCTGCCTTCAATGTGGGAAACCCGGGTTCGATCCCTGGGTCGGGAAGATCCCCTGGAGAAGGAAATGGCAACCCACTCCAGTATTCTTGCCTGGAGAATCCCATGGACAGAGAAGCCTGGTGGGCTACAGTCCACGGGGTCGCAAAGAGTCGGACACGACTGAGTGACTTCACTTTCACTTTCACTTTCAAGGAGGAAGGAGGGGATAGGATGAATTGGGAGACTGACATATGTACACTGTCAATACTATGTATAAAATAGATAACTAATGAGAACCTACTGTCTGGCACAGGGAACTCTACTCAGTGCTCTGTGGTGACCTGAATGGGAAGGAAACCTGAAAAAGACTAGATACATGTATAAATGTGATTAGTTCACTTAGCTGTATAGCAAGAAACTAACACAATATTGTGAAGCAACTATATGCAATAAAACTTAATTTTAAAAAGTGCATTCTTATGAACAATAATTCAATTTTGGAAAATTAGACAAGTATACATAGATGGATATTCAGGAATTTCCAGTGAAATGTTGTGTTAGGTTGGCCAAAAGTTCCATTCAGTTTTTTCTATACCATCTTATGGGAAAGCCTAAATGAATTTTTTGATCAATCCAATATACATTAATACATTGAAGACAATCCAAATAGCAAACATTCATTAAAATATAAATAATGGTACCTACAAATAGGTAGATATGATGGAATATTATACATATACATATTAATATATAATATGGTCATATATAATCATATATAATATATAATATGGTCATATTTAAAGATAATAAAATGAGCATATCTTGGTAAATGGGTTACTTGTTAGTGCTTATTTTCTCCTTTATACCAAATTATTTTCAAAAGTCACACACTATTTTCATAGTCATAATACAGCAAATCTATTTTAAGAGGATCCTGAGTAAATTAAGCCTAGAAGATCAAGATAGCCCCAAGGAGATTCAGTGAAGCAGTGAGAACGCAGAGTGTCACTTAGGAAAGTGGCCTTCACAGGATGTAGGAACTGATTCTAGCATCTAAGAATAACACCAGCGCTGGGCCTACCTACCAGGCTGAAAAACATGGTCAGCTTGCTGTTTTGTTTTCAGAGTGGCTCCTTCACAGCCAGAATATGTGAGATATGTCCTTAATTGATTATAAAATGCCATGAACATGTTGGCTATCACTCTCGACAGAAGTGGCCACTCCACACTGCTGAGATGGGATCTGAGGGTGGTTGTGGAATACCAGCAAGCCAGCCGGATCCTGGGGGATCGTGAATGGAGCACGCTGGTGCTCAGCTCACATTCAGCCCTTTGGCCAGCCTTGGGCTCTGCGCTGAGATGTCACATGGTGTCGGGCCCAGAGCAAACGTTTGAGCATTGTTAAGACATGGGATCAATTCCTGCAGACCCATTCACATCAAGAAACTTGGGCAAATTGTTGTAATCCCTCTATCTGTTTTCTTCACTTAGAAGTGAAAAAAAGAATAACTCTCATGTCACAGGACTGTTCTGAAGTGCTGATGAAATGGTACAGGTGAAAGTGGTTTACAAATGTAATATTCTACAAAGCTCAGGTGTGCCCATGGAAGAGGCACCATTGATACGAGGAAAGCATTGCTTTTGCAATGTGAACCTAGAGTGGCCACCTGTAGTCATCTTACTTAAACTCTTTAATCTTCTGTTTCCTTATCTATAAAATAAAAAGTATAATAACTTCCTTAGAGTGTTTTTTTATGCAAACTAAATGAGATGGTGATGTAAGGAGGGAAACACAGTTTTGAGCATCTGCTATGCTTCTTGCCCACAGTAGGTGCTTTTTTAAATAGCAAGTTTAAAAGAATAATTTTATTTATATAATTACTTATGGCTGTGTTGGGTCTTCGTTGCTGGGTGGACTGCTCTCTAGTTACAGCAAGTGGGGTCTACTCTTATTGCACCATGCAGGCTTCTCATTGTGGTGGCTCCTCTTGCTGCCGGGCATGGGCTCTAGGGTATGTGGGCTTCAGTAGTTGTGACACACAGGCTCAGTAATTGTGGCTCCCAAACCCTAGAGCACAGGCTCAATAGTTGTAATGCAAGGGCTTAGTTGCTCCAAGGCATATGGGATCTTCCCGGACCAGAGAAAGAATCTGTGTCTCATGCAGGGGCATGCGGATTCTTTACCACTGAGCCACCAGGGAAACCCAGTAGGAGCTTTTTATATGATAGTAAATAAATGTAAGGTATATTTCCCTCCAAATAACCCTTTGATATAAGAGTTGTGCCTTTCTTTCAGGTCCTTACAATTTCCCCTGTATTATGGGATGCTCTCTCAGTTATTTTATTTTTGAATAGCAAAGTACCATTTGAGAAGTACACACTGACTTAAATCAAAATGACTCAGTGGATGTTGGTTTTGAACACAGATGTCATTGGACAAAATCTGTGAAATGAGGAAGTAACATTCCAGGATGGTTAACCAGCACATGACATGCTTGATCGTGAGTCAGCATCTGCAGAGTGGTTATCTAGCATTAACCGTCAGTCAGTTAAGTACAGTTGCTCAGTTGTGTCCGACTCTTTGCGACCCCATGAATTTCAGCACACCAGGCCTCCCTGTCCATCACCAACTCCGAGAGTTCACCCAAACTCATG
>SJYT01034013.1:292990-373766 GCA_006410635.1 Cephalophus harveyi | reverse complement strand
AAAAGCCGTCCATGCCTTTCACTCACATGGTTCTTCATCCCTGGGAAACATTCTCCTCAAGGAGGCAGCCACCCTTCCTGTGGTTTGCCTTCTTTTATCCTCGCCTCTCTCATTACAGTCCACCAGTCAAGGAGGCAAAGTTCAAAGAAATAAATCATCTTTTTTGAAAATGAATGAATCAAAAAGGACAGATGAAAGTAAACTGATCTGATTGCAAGTGTGAAGGGGAGGGCCTGGGGGGACCAGGTGACAGGGCAGCTACGGGAAGTGCCCTGGGATAGGTGACTGGAGCCATGAGGGAGCTCAGAAATGGGATTATGCAGACATGGGGCGGGGGAGGGCGGGGGGAATGGTCTAAGTGCTTCCATAGCAACCGGGCTTTCCTCTGAATGGCCTCCCACAATTACAGTGCTTTGTAATTGCTCTCTCCGTGTCTCTCCACTAATCTAGGAGCTTCAGAGACTGACGCTTTAATCTCTGAATTCCCAGAACCCAGCTGAGTTCCTGATATATAACAGGTGTTCCAAACACAGAAGAATGGCTCAGGTAAAGATCTGGAGGCAAAGCAGGCGCACTGTGGACCATGGGCCGTAAACAATACTGCTTGGCTTAAAATGATGGGTGTTGTAAATTGACTATACTTCAGCAGAATAAAATGTAGTTTGATTTTTTAAATTATGGATATATATAGGGAAATGACTCTTACAGTCAGCCTTGAGGACCTTGGTGTTTTTTTGTTTTTTTTTTTTTTAAGAAATTTTAATCAGGTTTACAGAAGTATAATTTACATTCAATGAATTCCACCTTCTTTAGTGGACTGGCTGATGTGGTGTGCTGAGTCACTCAACTGTGTCCGACTCTTTGTGACCCCATGGACTGTAGCCCACCAGGCTCCTCTGTCCATGGGATTTTACAGGCAAGAATACTGGAGTGCGTTGCCAATTCCTTCTCCAGGGGATCTTCCCAACCCAGGAATCGAGCCTGTGTCTCCTGCATTGGCAGGCAGGTTCTTTACCACTGAGCCACCAGGGAAGCCCCAACCTTGGTTTTATTTAACAATGAGTTGGAAGCTGAAATCAATCCTTGAGAGTGATCCCAACAAAGCTTGAGAATGAATTTTCAGAAGTTGGCTGTAGACAGGCTGGGGTTGAGGGAGAGGAGGAAAGAGAGGTTGTGGGCTGAGGGACTCACCTAGAAGGTGTTGTAGGTAGTCAGCCAGTGACCCGGGAGGGAGGAGCTGAAGGTCCATTTACTGGAAGACAGGGCCGAGCAACGGGGGAGGAGTACATTGGATAATCAGGAATTAGGCTGGACCAAATGAAAGACTTCTTGGCACAGACTCATTCATTTGCTCCTTTGTTCGTTAATTCATAAGCTCATGCAGGCTTCATTTAGCACTGGGTTGTGCCCTTGCCCTTGCTAAGCACTCCACTCCTCATGGTCAGATGACAGCTGCTGGTTTCACCGCAGTCAGGGTGACCTCACAGCAGAATCTGGACCCTGGATTCAGAGCACGCTTCTGCCTGCATGTGGTGACGGTTTAGTTGCTCAGTGTCCGACTCTTGTGACCCCATGGACTCTAGCCTGCTAGGCTCTTCTGTCCATGGGATTCTCCAGACAAGAATACTGGAGTGGGTTTTGCCATTTCCTTCTCCAAGGGATCTTCTCAACCCAGGGATCAAACCTGGGTCTTCTTCATTGCAGGCAGATTCTTTACCAACTGAACCACCAGGAAAGCCTGCATGAATCTCAGCAATTTATTCAACTTCTCTAAACTTCACTCTCCGCATCTGTGAAGGGGGGATACTGACCTACCTCATAGTTATTGTAAGTGTTGCTTGAGATGATACACAGCTCTAACAAAGGCTAGCTGGCAGATGATAAGTGAATATTTCTTAAGCACCTGCCTATGTGTTAGGCACCATAGTATGAGGATATGGAGACAGATAGGATCCCATCTAGTCCTCTAACACCCAAAGACAGCGTTGAGGGGTTGGGGTAGGGAAATTTGTAAACTGTCCTGTGTTGTGTAATGTGATAACCGACCTAACAGAAGGATAATGTTAGGACCATGGAATTCAGATAAAGAGATGAATGATGCCTGGGGAGTTGAGAGATGCCATGGAAGAAATGGTAATTGAACTAGGTTTTGAAAGGAAGGTAAAAGTGAAGGAAGGAAAAGGTAAAGGAAGGAAAGTGAAGTCGCTCAGTCGTGTCCGACTCTTTGTGACCCCGTGGACTGTAGCCTACCAGGCTCCTCCGTCCATGGGATTCTCCAGGCAAGAATACTGGGGTGGGTTGCCATTTCCTTGTAGAAATTTGGAAGATGAGAAGAGGGAGGAAGAAAAAGAACTTAAGACAAAAGGAACAAATGGACAGAAGCACAAAGGGTAATGATACTCCTCTCTTGCAGTTACTGTGGCGTTGACTGAAGTGAAGTGAACTGAAAGTAGTTCAGTCGTGCCGACTCTTTGCGACCCCATGGACTATACAGTCCATGGAATTCTCCAGGCCAGAATATTGGAGAGGGTAGCCTTTCCCTTCTCCAGGGGATCTTCCCAACTCAGGGATCGAACCCAAGTCTCCTGCATTGCGGTTAGATCCTTTACCAGCTGAGCCACCAGGGAAGCCCAGGTAAAAGGAGCAGGAACAACAGGCTCCATGTCACATAAGCCGAGGAAGGGCAAGTTAGGAATTAGGCCAGTTATGTGGTCTGCAGCGAGGGGTCAGTAAAGGCCTGACTGAGGCACCGTCTTCACCCAGCACCAGGGTCTGTGAGGCCGTAGCAAACCTAGACGCATCAACATTCATTCACTCCTTTCTGCCCTGGCTGAATCCAAACTGTCTCTTCTCTAGACGACTTGCAGCTAGACGGAAAAAACGGAGGGACGTCTCAGAGAAGAGAGGAGAAAGAAGGCAGGGTTCATGTCACATAAGCCGAGGAAGGGCAAGTTAGGAATTGGGCCAATTATGTGGTCTGTAACGAGGGATCAATAAAGGGAGAACACCCCCAGGGCCACTTCCAGTGGTCGGCAGCATCCTCCTCAGAGGTTTCTATGGTAACGGCTATGGCCACTCCGGGCTGGCTCTCTGGTGGCAGCCCGCAATTTCAAAAACATTTCTTCTTCCCTTCAGGTCCCCATTGCCCTCTATATCCCCCATCACACCAGGTCCGCAGGTCACGCAGATCCCAGTGAGGGGGAGCAGGAGGGCGCGGGGCTCTACTGGGGGCCACTCCACAGACCACGCAGCTCCCAGGACAGCCCCGCCAACCCCCAAGCCTTCTGACGGTTATGGTTCCAGCAGGAGAGCCCCCCCCCGTCATGAAGGGCAGCTGCCTGTCAGCCTGGGGTGAGCCTCCAGGAGGAATTCAGTAAAGCTGAGATGAAGCAAAACGGAGATTTCCTGTGTCACTCTTGCAGCTGCGATTGGTCTGCAAACTACCTGCTGGTCTCATTCTCCCAGGAGATGACCTTAAAAGACTCAGACCTCAAATATTTAATGACAAACAAGTATGGTTGTCAAGATAAAGTCCTATGATACTGGGTCATTCACAAACTCACTGGTAAGCAGTGAGGGCCACACTAAACTCTGCCAGCTGCTGCTGCTGCTAAGTCGCGTCAGTCGCGTCCGACTCTGCGTGACCCCGTAGACGGCAGCCTACCAGGCTCCCCCATCCCTGGGATCCTCCAGGCAAGAACACTGGAGTGGGTTGCCGTTTCCTTCTCCAATGCATGAAAGTGAAAAGTGAAAGTGAAGTTGCTCAGTGAAGTCCGACTCTTCGAGACCCCATGAACTGCAGCCTGCCAGGCTCCTCTGTCCATGGGATTTTCCAGGCAAGAGTACTGGAGTGGGGTGCCAGTGCCTTCTCTGAAACTCTGCCAGAGGTCCAATCCATTCCAGCATCTAAAACAAAATTCAGGAAATGTGCAGTTCCTAAACACAACAGATTAGTAGGCCCACCTTTGCTTGCACTGTATGCCAGTGAGTCCAGACATGGGTTCCCTCTGGTCTATTTATAGCTGAAACTTTGTCCAGTGGAATAAAATAGTACTTTCTCCTGAAAGTACAGTAATACAGTGGAGAAGACAAACATGGTAGGAGATTTCCTGTTTTTTCTTGCCTCCTCTTTGCCTCATATGTTCTAAAACTTAGATTGTGAATGAAATCTGAAGAACTACCCTAAAACAGCAGGGTAAACTAACAGGGTTAATGTTTAATTTGCTTTTGGTTGATCAGGACTTTAAAACTTTGAACAAACTGGACTTCACTAAAGATAGAAGGTGGAAGAAGACGTTAATACAATTTTGGTGTAGAAACAGGGCGAAAGCAAGTCATTAAGGGGGAACTAGTTTGTAAGGAAAAACAAGCCACATCCAGGGGTTAGTGAACAGAGTAGGGAGAGCCAAAATCTCTGCTTATGTAAACGAAGCTCTTGCCTCTTCTTTAGGGACTGGGCTGTGTTCTCACCGTACCTCATTCTGCTGGACCTTCCTCACGTCATACGCAGTCAAAACTTGCCAATTGGTCACCAAATACCAATCTAGGACCTACTAATTGAATTGCTAAGCAGAATACTTAGCATATGGGGGTATAGAAAGTATTCCATGTAACCCCATGGACTGTAGCCCACCAGGCTCCTCTGTCCATGGAATTTTCCAGGCCAGAATACTGGAGTGGGTAGCCTTTCCCTTCTCCAGGGCATCTTCCCAACCCAGGGATGGAACCCAGGTCTCCTGCATTGCAGCCAGATTCTGTACATCTGAGCCACCAGGAAAAGCCCATAGAAAGAAGAATATTCTAAAACCTTCTTCATCATTTTTAAAAACTATTTTATTTTTTGGCCATGCTGTGTAGCACGTGGGATCTTAGTTTCCCAACCAGGGATCAAAATCCATGCCCCTTACATTGGAAGCATGAAGTCTTAACCACTGGACCTCTGTTGTTGCTGCTGCTGCTGCTGAGTCACTTCAGTCGTGTCCGACTCTGTGTGACCCCATAGACGGCAGCCTGTGACCCCATAGACGGCAGCCCACCAGGCTCCCCCGTCCCTGGGATTCTCCAGGCAAGAACACTGGAGACTTAACCACTGGACCTCTGTTGTTGCTGCTGCTGCTGCTGAGTCACTTCAGTCGTGTCCGACTCTGTGTGACCCCATAGACGGCAGCCTGTGACCCCATAGACGGCAGCCCACCAGGCTCCCCCGTCCCTGGGATTCTCCAGGCAAGAACACTGGAGTGGGTTGCCATTTCCTTCTCCAATGCATGAAAGTGAAAAGTGAAAGGGAAGTCGCTCAGTCGTGTCCGGCTCTTCGCGACCCCATGGACCGCAGCCTACCAGGCTCCTCTGCCCATGGGATTTTCCAGGCAAGAGTACTGGAGTTGGGTGCCCATCGCCTTCTCCAACTGGATCTCCGGGAAGTCCTAAAGCCCTCTTCATCTTCATCTTCTTGAGATGACTCTGACCCCGGGACTAAGTGTGGGACCCCATCACGTGTGTGTACAAAACCTCAACTTTCTCTTTCACTCGATCTCATGTTTACTTGATGAGTATCTGTCTCTCTACAAACTATAAGCCCCGAGAGGGCAGTGACTCTTGGGGAGCTGATCCCATCTATATCTGGAACACCTAGCATAGTGCCTGACACAGAATGAATGAGTAAGCAATGGAAGGACAAGTACCATTCCTGTGCCATTGAGAGTATCAGTTCATCCTTCTTTTGGAACAGCCATGGAAGAAGTAAAGTGAAGTGAAATTGCTCAGTTGTGTCTGACTTTTTGCGACCCCATGGACTGTAGCCTACCAGGCTCCTCCGTCCATGGGATTTGCCAGGCAAGAGTGCTGGAGTGGATTGCCATTTCCTTCTCCAGGGGATCTTCCCGACCCAGGAAGCGAACCCGGGTATCCCGCATTGCAGGCAGACACTTTACCGTTTGAACCATCAGGGAAGCCATGGAAGAACGCCATTCAAATATCAGCTCACTCTCCCTCCCTTCTCTTTTTCTGCCTCCCGGCTTACTGCTGCATGCTTCACTCCTCACCCCTCCTATCAGCCCCTCAAATAGTGAAAGAACATCTTCAATACCCCAAAACGCACTCTGAGCGCCTGCCTCACCGAGGAGGTGTTGGCGCCGCTGTGGGCTGCGTGGACAAGCCCACGTCCTCAGCTGCGCTGCCTGGGGTTTTTATGTAACAGGAACATGTCGATTGGCACGTTCTCAGTGTGGAAAGAGAAGCCATGCCTTGTTGTGGCTTTGAGTTCGGACCAATCTTTCTTCATCTTTGAAGATGAAGCGCCCTACAAGCCAAGCCAGTCAAAACGAGCCTGAATGCTTCAAGGCGGCAGGAAGAATGCTGTGCAGTGACATTGTTTAGAAAGACTTGATAATTGCCGTGCTGGAGAGCCGACATTTGCAGAACTCAATTGTGTGGCGTCCGACTGAGTAAGTTAGCAAAATAAAGACAGATGGCAATGGATTAACTCCAACCCGCCCACCAGACAACAGCAGCCAACGTGGAGAACGGTGGAGGGCTCTCAAAAAGCGCTTTCTGGAAGAGTTCGCCAAGCGCCTCCGGGAGATGCCACCTAGCGACTCACCCAAGCATCGCATCGTGCACAATCCTATAGAGGAAGCCGCTTAAGGGGACTGCGGCCCTTGGTTTTATTTAACAGGAAAAGAGGGAGAGATACCGGGTCATGGAGGCCTTGAAAATGCATAGTAGTTTAATGCTCAGTTCAGTGAGAGGTAATGGCTGAATTCTGTATTTTGCCTTGTACGTTTAGGAAAAAAGAGAGAGAGATACAGAACACAAATCCTACAGAACAGGCAGAAATAAATGACCATCTAGTTATAAACGACCCAGAAGGAAATATAAGATACAGGATAGTTTATGCATTGGGGTGGGCTTCCTTGGTAGCTCGGATGGTAAACAATCTGCCTGCAAGGCAAGAAACCTGGGTTCCAGTCCCTGGGTCAGGAAGAGCCCTTGGAAAAGGGAATGGTTACCCACTCCAGTATTCTTGCCTGGAGGATAACATGGACAGCGGAGCCTGGCAGGGCTACAGTTCATGGGTTGCAAAGAGTTGGACACAACTGAGCACGCATGAATATATTGGGGTCTTGGATTTATACAACTAAAACCTAGGATATGAATTTCAAGTGCCAGCTTCAACTGACTAGCAGAAGCTCTTGGGAAGATGTGAGGGGGGCTCCATGCTCATGGCTGGGAACTTGTGGTCCTTGAGGCTGCCTGCTGCAGCTGCAGGCAAGGGACTGGTAGTGTCTGGGTCTGCATTAGACAACCATATATCAGGCTACCAAATACCCTATTTGTTTTTTTTTTTTTTAAACTGTACTCCTGACTATCGGAGGGGAGGAACTGAAATGTACATAGAACACATAGAAAAGGTGGTGTTTTCCATGTAAAGGAGAGATGAACAAGTAACATTTGTAGTTTTGTTAATTTCTACCAAACTTGGGTTTCAGTATGTTTGTCTTCCGTTGTGGAAGGTGGTGTTTGATTGGTAGTTTACACCCTGGCATATATAATTTAGGGCTTATAGCCCTTGAATATGTGCCAAGAACTTGATGCTGAAACACTGAGTATTTTTAACTATAGAAGTATTTTATGAGTGATGGTCTAGACAATTTCACTACAGGCTGACCTCAAAGGTTCAGGTCAGTTCCAGACGACCACAATAAAAGCAAATATTGCAGTAAAACAAGTTACATGAATTTTTTGGCTTCCCAGTGCACATAAAAACTATGTCTATGCTATACAGTAGTCTGTTAAGTGTGCAAGAGCAGTCTGTCTGTAAAACAATGTACATGCCTTCATTTAAAAATACTTTATTGTTAAAAATTGCTAACCATCATCTGAGCCTGTGCAGAGACATAGTAGTTAACATCAGAGATCACCAATCACAAATCGCAGTAAAATATAACAATAATGACAAAGTTTGAAATGTTTTGAGGATTACCAAACTGTGACACAGAGAGATGAAGTGAGCAAATGTTAAAAAAATGTTGCCAATGGGCTCGCAGGATGCAGCCCAAACCTTCAATTTGTAAAAAAATTGTGAAGTTTCATAAAATGAGAAGTTTTATAAAATGATGTAGTCTATTCATTGTGACATGCGGCAAACTCACTGGAAGTGTCTAGAAGTGCAGCCCAAAGTGGTTGGTGAACACATCTTGTGTGCCAGGCACTATTCTAGGGGTTCAGGGACACAGAGATGAAAAAGAACCACAACTTGTGCAGGAGAAGTTCGTGTTTTAGTGAAGAGACAGACATGCATAGATAAATCCCCAGTATTATGAAAGAGATGCTATGATTGAGGTCATACCTGAAGGATCTGAAAGCTCGGTGCAGAAGTGAAAATTTAGCTGGATCTTGAAGGATGAGGCACAGTTGAACGGGCTGAAGATGACAGACTAGTATTTTCAAGGGCAAGGTCACGCAGAAGGGCAATGCGCAATTGTAAATAATAAGCTCCAAGCATTGGAGAAGGAAATGGCAACCCACTCCAGTGTTCTTGCCTGGAGGATCCCAGGGACTTGGAGCCTGGTGGGCTGCCAGTCTATGGGGTTGCACAGAGTCAGACACGACTGAAGTGACTTAGCAGCAGCAGCAGCAAGCTCCAAGCCAACTGAAACACAGGGCAACAAGAAGCCACTGCTAACAAAATCACAAAGGTTTTCATGTCTTCTCTGCTTTAACATGGACAGAGGAGCCCGGTAGGCTGCAGTCCATGGGGTTGCGAAGAGTCGGACATGACTGAGTGGCTTCACTTTCACTTTTCACTTTCCTGCATTGGAGAAGGAAATGGCAACCCACTCCAGTGTTCTTGCCTGGAGAATCCCAGGGACGGGGGAGCCTGGTGGGCTGCCGTCTATGGGGTCGCACAGAGTCGGACACAACTGAAGCAACACAGCAGCACAGCTGCTGCTTTAACATGAGCTTCATGTCTGGAGTTTATTCTGTAGGCCAGCAGTCCCTGATATTCACTCTTAAGAACTTTTTTATACTTCCTTTCCAGTGGATGATAACTTTATAGATTTCTTTTCAGAACTTCCCCAGTCTTACAGTTCAGTTCAGTCATGTCCAACTCGACTCTTTGTGACCCTATGGACTACAGCACACCAGGCTTCTATGTCTATCACCAACTCCTGGAGCTTACTCAAACTCATGTCCATTGAGTCGGTATGCCATCCAACCATCTCATCCTCTGTCATCCCCTTCTCCTCCCACCTTCAATCTTTCCCAGCATCAGGGTCTTTCCCAATGAGTCAGTTCTTAGCATCCGGTGGTCAAAGTATTGAAGTTTCAGCTTCAACATCAGTCCTTCCAATGAATATTCAGGACTGAAGGAAACTTTAGGATGGACTTGTTGGATCTCCTTGCAGTCCAAGAGATTCTCAAGAGTTTTCTCCAACATCACAGTTCAAAAGCATCAATTCTTCGGCGCTCAGCTTTCTTTATGGTCCAACTGTCACATTCATACATGACCACTGGAAAAACCATAGCTTTGACTAGATGGACCTTTGTTGGCAAAGTAATGTCTCTGCTTTTTAATATGCTATCTAGGTTGGTCATAACTTTTCTTCCAAAGAGCAAGCATCTTTTACTTTCATGGCTGCAGTCACCACGTGCATTGATTTTAGAGCCCAAGAAAATAGATTCTCACTGTTTCCATTGTTTCCCATCTATTTGCCATGAAGTGATGGGAACCCGTATGCCATGATCTTAGTTTTCTGAATGTTGAGTTTTAAGCCAACTTTTTCACTCTCCTCCTTCACTTTCATCAAGAGGCTCTTTAGTTCATCTTTGCTTTCTGCCATAAGGATGGTGTCATCTGCATATCTGAGGTTATAGATATGTCTCCCAGCAGTCTTGATTCCAGCTTGTACTTCATTCAGCCTGGCATTTTGCATGATGTACTCTGCATAGAAGTTAAATATGCAGGGTGACAATATACAGCCTTGATGTACTCCTTTCCCAATTTGGAACCGGTCTATTGTTCTGTGTTCAGTTCTAACTGCTGCTTCTTGACCTGCATACAGATTTCTCAGGAGCCAGGTCAGGTGGTCTTGTATTCCCATCTCTTGAAGAATTTTCCACAGTTTTTTGTTATCAACATAGTTAAAGGCTTTGGCGTAGTCAATAAAGCAGAAGTAATGTTTTTCTGGAACTCTCTTGCTTTTTTGATGATCCAACAGATGTTGGCTATTTGATCTCTGGTGTCTCTGCCATTTCTAAATCCAGCTTGAACATCTGGAATTTCATGGTTCACGTACTCTGCTGAAGCCTTGCTTGGAGAATTTTGAGCATTACTTTGCTAGTGTGTGAGATGAGAGCCATGAAATTAAAAGATGCTTGCTTCTTGGAAGAAAAACTGTGACCAACCTAAACAGCATATTAGAAAGCAGAGACATTACTTTCCCAACAAAGGTCCATCTAGTCAAAGCTATGGTTTTTTCCAGTAGTCAAGTATGGCTGTGAGAGTTGGACTATGAAGAAAGCTGAGTGCCAAAGAATTGATGCTTTTGAACTGTGGTATTGGAGAAGACTTTTGAGAGTCCCTTGGCCTGCAGGGAGATCCAACCAGTCCATCCTAAAGGAAATCAGTCCTGAATATTCATTGGAAGGACTGATGCTGAAGCTGAAATTCCAATACTTTGGCCACCTGATGCGAAGAACTGACTGATTTGAAAAGGCTGGGAAAGATTGAAGGCAGGAGGAGAAGCGAATAACAGAGGATGAGATGGTTGGATGGCATCACTGACTCGATGGATATGAATTTGCATAACCTCCAGGAGTTAGTGATGGACAGGGAAGCCTGGCATGCTGCAGTCCATGGGGTCACAAAGGGTCAGACACAACTGAGTGACTGGACTCAACTGAACTGAACTGAAATGAGTGCAACTGTGTGGTAGTTTGAATATTCTTTGGCATTGCCTATTTTTTTTTTTTTTTTTTTTACTTTACAATATTGTATTGGTTTTTGCCATACTTTAACATGAATCCGCCACGGGTGTACATGTGTTCCTCTCCTTGCTATTCTTTGGAACACTGCTAGAAAGTAAATAATTTGTTTCCTATTTCAAAAAAAAGTCATCTAATCTCCATGAGATCCAGCAGATAACATGAGATAAAGGGACTTCCCTGGCCATCCAGTGGTTAAAATTTCGCCTACCAAGGCAAGGGTGTAGGTTTGATCCCTGGTCGGGCAGCTAAGATCCCACATGCCTCCAGGCCAAAAACACAAAACATAAAATAGAAGCAATACTCTAACAAATCCAATAAGGACTTTAAAAATGGTCCACATCAAAAAAAGAATCTAAAAGGAAAAACAGAAAACAAAAACTGAGTTGATAAAATACCATTCAGGAGAACAGGCACTTTCTCATGCAGAGAGCTATATGATGGGACGTGTTGGTCAGATATAGAACATTAGTTGCTGCCCTAGATAAGACCACCAAATCTCATTGTTTTAAGTGAAAGTGAAAGTGAAGTCGCTCAGTCGTGTCCAACTCTTTGCCTCCCCATGGACTCTAGCCTACCAAGCTCCTCTGCCCATGGGATTTTCCAGGCAATAGTACTGGAGTGGATTGCCATTTTCTTCTCCAGGGGATCTTCCCGATCCAGGGATTGAACCCAGGTCTCCCGAATTGTAGACATATGCTTTACCGTCTGAGCTACCAGGGAAGTCTTAAGTCTTGTTTTAAGACACAGAGGTTATTTTGCTCAAGTGAGGGCCAGTGCATGTAAAAGCTGTGTCTACACAATAGCCTCCCTTCATGTAACAGCAAAGCCACTGAGAACATTGTCTTCCCTGCATCAGGGGAAGAGAGAGCACAGAGGAGGCATCCTGTCTCAGCCTGTAGGTGACCTTGTTACTTGTACTCACCATTTATTGGACAACACCAGTCACATGCCAAGACGCAGCATTAGTATTCTGGGTTTCTTGTGGCTCGGTGGTAAAGAATCCACCTGACAATGCAGGAGACACAGGTTCGATTCCTGGGTCGAGAAGATCGTATTCTTGCCTGGGAAATCCCATAGACAGAGGAGCCTGGCCGGCTACAGTCCATGGAACCACTAAAGAGTCAGACACCACTTAGCGCCTAAACAACCAGTCATATGCCCCAATCTAACCACAGGGGAGGGTAGAAAGTGTGGGAGTGCGTCATTTGCTCATCATTAACAGCCTCTGCCATGTGTCATGCATATGATTTTGCTCCTGGGCCTGTGGAGTTCAGAGGAACCTCCAGTTGAGAACCACAGCCATGGCAATAGGAAACGGGGGGAGTATCGCATTGGTTTCTTTCTCAGAAAGATCTCACAGGTGGGAGTTCAGTGAATGGACTCCAGTAAGTAGACTGGAGACAGGAAGACCAGTTTAGGAGGATGAGGGCCTGGCCCTAAGCAAGGGGTGGAGCTAGGGAATGGGTTCTAAAAATAGTCTCAGGGTAAGATCCCTCCGTGTTGGGGCCAGATATGATGCCTGAGGGAGTCGGAGGTGTCAGCATTGGCTCTCGGGCTCCTAGCCTGGGTGAGTCAGAAGCACCAGGACAGCCGTGGCATGAGTCAGCTCGGAAGTCGGGCCAGGGAGGTAGGATCCCCTTCTCCAGGGTTGCAGTATAATGGTTGCCAGTCATCCCCTTTTGCCTGCTGACCTAGTCATTTGTCCTACCCCTTCCCCACCCAGGGAAACACCAAGTTTGAGTCACAGCCTGTGGAAACTCAAGAGCCAAGGCATCAGAGTTAGGGCAGGTGTGGCTGAAAGTTTCAGACTCCAGCCCAGGCAGTGAAGCCTTCCCAGCTCTTCCCATCCTTGCTCAGATGCTCCCTGACGTGTTTGGGCCAAACAGCACTTAAAGCCGCCACTACAAGGGACTTTCCCGGTGGTCCAGCAGTTAAGACTCCGTGCTTCCGCTGCAGGCGGCGCTGGTTCGATTCCTGGTCAGGGAACTAAGATCTCACATGTCCCATGGCATAGCCAACACATTAAAAAAGAAAAACAAAACAAACAAACAAAAATGCAGCTACTGCCATCGCCCAGTGCTCCTTCTTCTATATTTTCCTTCATCAGATGTTTTCCCTTCCAGATGCTTCTCAGTTACTCCAACTGACTTTGCCAATTTGTACCAAGAATCATGTCTCCCTGTTTATCACTCTGCAGACATTGAAATCAAATATACCATGCACTTCTTGTCCAGCCTGTCCTGTCTCCCACTGGACAGTGACTTTCTCCATGGAGGAATCACACCTTCCCGATTGCTGTCAATGAGCAGAAAGGGGCAAACGCCACTGCTTTCAATAATGCAGCTACACTCTTTAATAAGTTGGCCTTCTCTGGACACCAGGGCCTTGAAGGCAAAAATCTATCTGTGTTCCCCTATTTGAAGCATCACCTTCTTAGCAGAACCTACTGGAATATGGTTGCTTTAAATTTTATAAGGAGAATTGAAACAACCACTTGAGAAGAACTGAAACTACATTTAGGAAAAAAACACTATGTTCTGTGTACTAAAAATCTGTTCTGTCTACTCAATACCATGAACTACCAATGAGTAAGGGGCTATTATCTGGAGAAGGAAATGGCAACCCACTCCAGTATTCTTGCTTAGAGAATCCCACAGACAGAGGAGCCTGGTGGGCCACCCTGTGTCCATGGGATCACAGACAGTTGGACGCGACTGAGCGACTATTACTACGCTAAGGGGCTATTATGGTGGATAGCAAGAGAGAATGGGTTTAGCATCAGGGAGAACTTGGCATTGGGTTCTAAATTCCCTGATAGCTCGGTTGGTAAAAGAATGTGCCTTCAATGCAAGAAACCCCAGTTCAATTCCTGGGTCAGGAAGATCTGCTGGAGAAGGGATAGGCTACCCACTCCTGTATTCTTGAGCTGCCCTTATGGCTCAGCTGGTAAAGAATCTGCCTACAATGGGGGAGAACCTGGGTTCGATCCCTGGGTTGGGAAGATTCCCTGGAGAAGGGAAAGGCTACCCACTCCAGTATTCTGGCCTGGAGAATTCCATGGACTATATTGTCCAGAGGGTCGCAAAGAGTCGGATACAACTGAACCACTTTCACTTTCTAATTTACTGCATGTAGAGCTTCGCTCTCTTCATCTGCAAACAAGGGGTCATAAAAGGCAAGAGCAGTGCTGTTCTAGGCCTTGAGTCATGCAGAGGACACATTGCAGCTTTGCACGACAAGAGCCACTCAATAACGAGCAGCTGATACCACGTGATTACCATTCAGCTCCCATCCTATGACATTTGATGCTACCGCCCGGAATGTTTCTGCCTTTTTCCTTTCTTCCTTTCTTTCTTTTTTATTTTTGGCTGTCCTGAGTCTTCATTGCTCAGCGTGGGGTTTTCTCTAGTTGCGGTGAGCGGAGACTGCTCTCTAGTTGCGGTACGCAGGCTTCTCATTGTAGTGATTTCTCTTGTTGCAGAGCATGGGCTCTACAGCGCAGGCTCAGTAGTTGTGGCACATGGGTTTAGTTACCCCTTAGCAAGGGGAATCTTCCTGGACCAGGGATCGGCCCCATGTCCTCTGCATTGTCAGGGAGATTCTTAACCACTGCACCATCAGAAGTCTCCTCAGCCTTTTTTCTTGTCTAGGTCCCCTTTGCATTTTATCTTCCTGATCTTGGGTCATTCACTGATCCTCATTCACGTATCACACAGAACCTTGCTGGGCTCATCCCTTCTTACTCCTACTAATAGTATTAATTGTGAAAGGTGGTCAGTATTTTGTTTGCTTAAAAGTTGAACATAAAGTACAGCATTTGCCTCCACTGCTTTTATAAAGAGAGCCTGAGCTATGAAAGTTTCCATTTGCTGCTCTATGGGACCATGCAAAGGCCACTGGATTTGCTTCTAATTCTCTGAGAGCTGCCTGGGAATATCATCTTGTGGTCAAAGAAGGCGAGCCAGCACCGATGCTCCTTCTGCCAGAAGTTCAAAAGGTCTCCCCTCCTTTCAGCCTGAGATGATTATGCTGCTCAGAAATTACTTACCTTGGGATCTGACTGTTGTCTGACCATGAGTTATCCCTACTCGCTGCAGAAGCTGGGGTTCAAAGCTGCACTGTTGTTGCCTGACTGTGGATTTGCTAGTCAAGCATCTCTTACCATCTGTGTGTGTGGTGGCAGCAAGTGCAAGGCTCTGTGTACTCTGGGAAGTACTTTCTGTTTGACGTGTCTGATGCAGTCCTGATGTAGTCTGAGAGTTCAAAGCCACTTCATGTAACTCTTTTTTTTTTTTTTTCAACACGTGGGCTCAGTAATTGCAGCACCTAGGTTTAGCTGTCCTGTGGCATGTGGGATCTTAGTTCCCATCAAGGGATCAAACCCACATCCGCTGCATCAGAAGACAGATTATTAACCACTGGACCATCAGGGAAATCCCTCCATATAGCCTTTTGAGGAAAGGAGTTGTAAGAATACACCTAAACAAACAAACAAAAACATATTAAATGGCATATTTTTCCATCTGGGCCTGCATTGAGTGTTAGGGCATCTTTAGGGTATCAGAGTGTTGGGGTTTCCTTTTACCTTTTGCAAATGTTTGACCAGAGCACGGAGGTAACCAAGGTGAAAATAGAGGGAAGAGATTATAGCTTGGGAGAGGTCCTATGGCTGAGAACGTAAGAGTGCATGGTAGAGGGGGGAGGAGTGGAAACATGCTGTTCTCTACTCAGCTGTGTTTCCCCAAAATCCATATGTTGGGGTCCTAACCCCTGAGAAGGTGACTATGTCTGGAGACAGGGTCTTTGAAGAGCTGTTGCTTAGTCACCAAGTCATGTCTGACTCTTTATGCGACCGCATGGACTGTAGCCCGCCAGGCTCCTCTGTCCATGGGATTTCCTAGGCAAGAATACTGGAGTGGGTTGCCATTTCCTCCACCAGAGGAATCTTCCCAACCCAGATGGGATCGAATTTGTGTCTTCTGTGTTGTCAGGCAGATTCTTTACCACTGAGGCACCTGAGAAGTCCCCTTTAAAGAGTTAATCAAGTTATCATGAGGTCATTAGAGTGGCCCTAACACAATATGACGGTTGTCCTTGTAAGAAGGTCAGGAATGGACACACATAGAGGCTAGACAACGTGAAGACATGAGAAGATGGCCATCTACAAGCCAAGATGCTACTGCTGCTGCTGCTAAGTCGCTTCAGTCGTGTCCGACTCTGTGCGACCCCATAGACGGCAGCCCACCAGGCTCCCCCGTCCCTGGGATTCTCCAGGCAAGAATACTGGAGTGGGTTGCCATTTCCTTCTCCAATCAAGCCAAGATGGGAGGGCTCCAAAGACATCAACTCTGCTGACACCTCGGTCTCAGTCCTCCAGCTTTCAAAACTGTGAAAAAAGATATTTCTGTTGTTTTAGCCACCTAAGCTTGTACTACTAGAAACAGTTGCATGCATGCTAAGTAGCTTCAGCCATATCTGACTCTTATGGAGTCAGAAAAGAGTGGCCTGCCCAGAGGAGACCTATGAACCATAGCCGGCCAGACTCCTCTGTCCTTGGGATTCTCCAAGCAAGAGTACTAAAGTAGGTTACCATGCCCCTCTCCAGGGGATCTGTCTGACCTGGGGATTGAACCTGCATCTCCTAAGTCTTTTGCATTAGTGAGCAGGTTCTTTACCACTAGCACCACCTGGAAACCCCCTAGAAATGGATAGACTTGCCTTATTCATGCAGAGCAACAAGTGACCATTTCACAAGTAAGGAAGTTTAGGAAAGCTGGGATAAAAGATTACATATCTCTAAAATATCGTGTATAGGTATGTTGGTATTTAAAGTTGCCCTATACCTCTTACTCCTGAAATGCTTGTTCAAGTTTAAATCGTTCAAGATCTTGGGGTCAATCTCATTCAGAATCATACTCAAAACTCCTCCTTTTAAAAGACATTAAATGGGTAATATTCAAACTCTTCTATCTGGATATTCCTAAAGACAAGTAAGAAGAGGCAGATCCAGGGACTTCTCTGGTGGTTCAGTGGCTCAGGATCCACCTGCCAGTGAAAGGGACAGTGTTTCAACCCCTGGTCTTGAAAGATCCCACGTACCAGGGGGCAACTAAGCCCGAGCGCCATAACTACTGAAGCTGTGACCCACACAGAGAGTCTGTGCAAGGCAACCAAAGATCCCGCATGGATCATCCCTTTAAAACCACACCCCCAGGGGCCAGGGTTTGGGTGGGAGGCTCTTGCCAATCATCCCTGTGGAAGCCTCTTGTTCCTGCTTCACTGCCTTGCAGGGTATACTGACAACAGATTAGTAAAACCCAGGGTTTGCAAGAGGGCTCTATAGTGATGACTCAGTTGGTTTACACTTATAACAGAAGCTCATATAATCTAAAATAAAGCTGCCTGTGTTAAAAAAAAAAAAAAAAAATCTGGGAAACATTTAAACCTACCTACACAGCTAGATTACTTAAATGTGACCTGATAATAATTAGATAAAATGAATACCCCGTGAAGATGCCCCATTTTCTAATTTAAAAAATATCAGTTAATTATAAAGATGTTGGGTTACAAGAGATCTCCAAGAAAGTTCAAAGAGGTATTCATTAAATACTGAAAAAGTATGGAACAGGGAATAATGAGAGACAGCCTCTGCCCCTTCTGTCAGAGGCTGAAATCAGAAATGCCTTCTTGGAGTTTGAGAGACAACACATTCTATAAGTAAAATCAGTGGAAAAAACTTTAATGAGAAAGATATCCAATGGGCTTCCCTGATGGTCCAGTGGTTAAGAATCTGCCTTCCAATGCTGGGGATGCAGGTTTGATCTTCAGTTGGGGAGCTAAGATCTCCTGTGCCAGGAGCAGCTAAGCCCCACGCACCACAACTACTGGGCCCATGCACTCTGGAGCTGATGCAGCACAACCAGAGGGGAGCCCACACACTGGAGCAAAGAGCTGCCCTTCACAACTTAGATCCTGTGTGCTGCAACTGAGATGCTGCCATGCAGCCAAAAATAAAGCAATTAAACAACTTTTTTTTAAAAAAAGAAAGANAGCTGATGCAGCACAACCAGAGGGGAGCCCACACACTGGAGCAAAGAGCTGCCCTTCACAACTTAGATCCTGTGTGCTGCAACTGAGATGCTGCCATGCAGCCAAAAATAAAGCAATTAAACAACTTTTTTTTAAAAAAAGAAAGATATAGAAGCAGGCCACCTGATAATCTCAATAATGATGTATCATTGAAACATGCTGATACCCTAGAGTTCACTGCGTGGACAGAAGTCGCTGTGGATGTGGGGTCTCAGCTACCCACCAAACCAGCTCCTCACAACCGGAGGCTTTTCTGGTTGGTTGTTTCCCTGGGGCATGATGCATTTGTAGAACATGCTTGAGATCTGTCTTTAGATTGCTGATCAGAAAAAGATCTTGTGCAGGGGCTCCCCTGGTGGTCTAGTGGTTACTGATCTGCCTGCTGACACAGAGGTCATGGGTTCAGTCCTTGGTCCGGGAAGATCACACCTGCAGGGGGGTAACTAAGCCAGAGCACCACAACTAAAGCCCGAGCACCTAGAGCCTGTGCTCTGCAACAAGAAGCCCTTGCATCGCAATGAAGAGTAGCACCCGCTCGCCGCAAATAAGGTCCATATGCAACAAAGACCCAGTGCAGCTCCAAATAAAAGCTAATTAATTACTTGTTTTTAAAAAGAAATACTTCTTGTGTTAAAAATAAAAGGTTCTTTTGATGCAAGGTCTAGGCTTTGGATAAGATCAACACAAAGAAAGAGGAGAGGAAGAGGCTCCCACTCGGTCAACTAGACAGTGTACTTTCTGGACGTGAGTCTGAGTGAACTCCGGGAGTTGGTGATGGATAGGGAGGCCTGGTGTGCTGCAATGCATGGGGTCGCAAAGAGTTGGACACGACTGAGCAACTAAACTGAACTGAACCATCATCACAATCAAGATATAGAACATTTCATCATCCCCATATTTCCTTGTGTACCACTGCAATTTCCTTCCTCCGCTCCTAGCCCCTGGCAAGCACTGAAATGAATTTTATGCTTATAATCTTCTCTTTATTAGAATGTCATGTAAGTGGATTCACATGTCTGGCCTCTTTCATTGTTCTGAGGTCCAGTATTTAGGTTCTAAAATTTATTTGAATTTTATATTCAATACTGATATATATGATATATACACATTTAACACAAATATTTAAAATGCTGAATAATATACCCACATTTGTTTTAATACTGGGAAACATTTAAACCTACCTACACAGCTAGATTACTTAAATGTGACCTGATAATAATTAGATAAAATGAATACCCCATGAAGATGCCCCATTTTCTAATTTTAAAAAATCAGTTAATTATAAAGATGTTGGGTTACAAGAGACCTCCAAGAAAGTTCAAAGAGGTATTCATTAAATACTGAATAAGTATGGAACAGGGAATAATGAGAGACAGCCTCTGCCCCTTCTGTCAGAGGCTGAAATCAGAAATGCCTTCTTGGGGTTTGAGAGACAATACATTCTATAAGTAAAATCAGTGGAAAAAACTTTAATAAGAAAGATATCCAGTGGGCTTCCCTGATGGTCCATTGGTTAAGAATCTGCCTTCCAATGCTGGGGACGCAGGTTTGATCTTTGGTCGGGGAGCTAAGATCCCCTGTGCCAGGAGCAGCTAAGCCCCACGCACCACAGCTACTGGGCCCATGCACTCTGGAGCTGATCCAGCACAACCAGAGGGGAGCCCACACACTGGAGCAAAGAGCTGCCCTCCACAACTTAGATCCTGCTTGCTGCAACTGAGATGCCGCCATGCAGCCAAAAATAAAGCAATTAAACAACCTTTTTTTTTTTAAAAAAAAGAAAGGTATAGAAGCAGGCCACCTGATAATCTCAATAATGATGTATCATTGAAACATGCTGATACCCTAGAGTTCACTGCGTGGACAGAAGTTGCTGTGGATGTGGGGTCTCTGCTACCCACCAAACCAGCTCCTCACAACCGGAGGCTTTTCTGGTTGGTTGTTTCCCTGGGGCATGATGCATTTGTAGAACATGCTTGAGATCTGTCTTTAGATTGCTGATCAGAAAAAGATCTTGTGCAGGGGCTCCCTGGTGGTCTAGTGGTTACTAATCTACCTACTGACACAGAGGTCATGGGTTCAATTCTTGGTCTGGGAAGATTACACCTGCAAGGGGGTAACAAAGCCAGAGCACCACAACTAAAGCCCGAGCACCTAGAGCCTGTGCTCTGCAATGAGAAGCCCTTGCATCGCAATGAAGAGTAGCACCCGCTCGCCGCAAATAAGGGCCATATGCAACAAAGACCCAGTGCAGCTCCAAATAAAAGCTAATTAACTACTTATTTTTAAAAAGAAATACTTCTTGTGTTAAAAATAAAAGGTTCTTTTGATGCAAGATCTAGGCTTTGGATAAGATCAACACAAAGAAAGAGGAGAGGAAGAGGCTCCCACTCGGTCAACTAGACAGTGTACTTTCTGGGCTGTCTTTCCATACTCTCCTTACTGAATTCTTCAAGATCCCGCTCACATATTTCCTCTTCTGTGGCCCCATCATGACCTGACCCCTAATGCAAGGCAGAATTGGACCTCTTATAGCACTTGCACATAGAGTTACCACATTTTATGACCATTTAAAAAATATATTTTATGTATATATATCATACGCAATCTGCCTGCAATGCGGGAAACCTGGGTTCGCTCCCTGGGTTGGGAAGATTCCCCTGGAGGAGGACATAGCAACCTACTCCAGTATTCTTGCCTGGAGAGTTCTTATGGACAGAGGAGCCTGGTGGGCTACGGTCCATGGGGTCGCAACAAGTCGGACATGACTGAGCAACAAAGCACAGCACATGTCATGTGCTCTGTCCTCACCCTTTATCCGTAGACCCTGGCATTAAAGCAAATGCTTGCCCTTTACAATATATGATATGCCACATGAAACAGACCTACCTCAATTAGACTTTGGAGAACCAAGCACTGGACTGTGCAGATGAAGAGCTAGTCTCCATTTTAATTTGTGTATCAGGCTTCATGTTTCCTACCAGTCTGCCAAGCTTTTGACCTAGATTCCTTCTCTGAGCCTATTTGCTTGGTCCAAGTGCAAACATAATTCCTGCTCTGACCCAGATCCACTGCTCCTACTTGTTTCAGCTCACCAGGGTCTCCTGCTTTGGCCTCATCTATGAAACCTGATGTGTGACTAAGGCAACCCTGGGGAAGAGCCAGGTGGGGCAAGCTGGCACTGCGAGGTCCCAGGGTGACATCCGACTCTCCTGGATGTCTGCAAGGCCACTGGGTGGGCCAACTGGAGTACGCTTTCACGGGCTCCAGTGTACACCATGCTGCCTGCAGCGAATCCTGAGGTAGGGAGCAGGTGCAGACAGGGGCCAGAGTAGAGCCTGGAAGGAGCTGATTGGTCGGTCAGGATGTCTTGCTTGCCCCTCTGTCTGTTAACATCCCACAAAAGAGGTCTGGATGACACTAGAGCAAGTGTGCAGGGGAAAGGAAAAGCAGATGTATGTAGGTTCTAGCAAGGTTTAAGGGATGAATTCTGTTTAGAACCAATTGCACGGGCATGTGTATGTTCTCAGTCACTTCATTCATGTCTGACTCTTTGCAAGCCCATGTACTGTAGCCTCCCAGGCTTCTCTGTCCATGGGGAGTCTCCAGGCAAGAATACTGGAGTGGGTTGCCATGACCTTCTCTAGGGGATCCTCCCAACCCAGGGATCAAACCCCTGTCTCTTATGTCTCCTGCATTGGCAGGCGAGTTCTTTACCACTAGCGCCATCTGTGAAAGAGTTAGAACACATTAGGGCTCTTTTATTTCTCCTAGTGGGTTGACAAGGCTGCCCCAAAAGATATATCCATGTCCTAACTCCTGTGAATGTGAACCTATTTGGAGAAAATTGTCTTTGCAGGTATAATTAAGGATCTCAGGATGAGGTCTTCCGGAATTTAGGGTGAATCTTAAGTCCTACGACAGGTGTCCTTGATAGAGATGGGTAGAGGAGGATTTGTGACAGAGATGCAGAGAGGGAGAAGGCCACATGAAGATGAATACAGAGATTGGAGTGATGCTGCCACAAGCCAAGGAATGCCTGGAGTCACCAGAAGGTGGAAGAGGCCCAGAATTCTCCCCCAGAGTTTTCAGAGGGAGATGGCCCTGCCAGTACCTTGGTTTCAGACTTCTGATTCCAGAGCTGTAAGAGAACAACATTTTGGCCAACCCAATTATCCTCCACTTACAAAGGAAGTGATGATAATAGAAATATTAATAATAATTACAGGGAGTATGCCATATGTTAGGCACCAAATCAAGTGTTCTGCATATATCCTTTTTTTTTTTTCCTTCTGATGAGGCTCAGGATAATTAGGTATACCTTTACATTGTACTTAGGGTTTCCCTGGTGGCTCAGTGATAAAGAATCTGCCTGTCAAGGCAGGAGACACAGCCTCTATCCCTGGGTAGGGAAGATCCCCTGGAGAAGGAAATGGCAACCTACTCCAGTATACCTGTCTGGGAAATCCCACGGAGAGAAGAACCTGGCAGGTGACAGTCCATGGGGTCAAAAAAAGTTAGACACAACTGAACGACTAACACTTTTACTTTACGTTGTACTTACTATATGCCAACCCCTGTTTTAAGAATTTTACAATTATTAACTCATTCAGTCCTCATAATAATCCTATGAAGGAGAAATTATTTCCATCTTATGGATGAGAAAAACCAAAGCCCAGAGGGGAAGTGTAGGAGCTAGAATTCAAATCCAGAAGTCTTGCCCCAGGAAGATTCTGCCCTTATCTAAAATTACCCGATGGCCATAGGTAAAGGAATAGTCTTGAATGCAAGTTCATCTCACCCCAAATCCCATGTATATTCCATAAACTGTACTGTATCTTAAGAAAAAATGTGGAATCCCATTGTGAACAGTGGTCCTGCCCACATGACCAGCCCTGTCTGCCCTCTCCGTTACAGGTTCTGAAGCCAGAAAGGAATTCCTCCCTGTTGCTTACATAATCCTGAGCACAACAGCCAATGTAGATGGAAGCTGAGACCTTCCTCCAGGCAAAAACTGGCACTGGCTTCATGGGCCAGTCTCTGGGAGACTGGAGGAGAGTTCTAGCCACCTCCCTCCTTCCCTCCTGCCCCCTCCCCCATGCTGTTCTAGCCATGTTTACCCAGTTGTGTAACTGAAAATTGTACTGTTTCAACAAATATTTACCAGGCATTTACTGCATGGTCTGCAATGTGGCAGATGGGATAAAGGCCAAGACCTAGGCAAAGCATGCACGGTCTCTAACTCAGAATGACAGGTGCCATCAAGGGAGAATAATAGTAACAGCCAGTATTTGCAGAGTATTTGTTATGCTCCGGACATTATATTGGGTTGCCCAGAAAGTTTGTTTGGGTTTTCCTATATGATGTTACAGAAAATCCAAAAGAACTTTCTGGTCGGTCTAATACAATCCTGGGCTTCCCAGGTGGCTCAGTGGTAACAAATCCACCTGCAATGGGGGAGGCCTGGGTTTGATCCCTGGGTTGAGAAGATCCCCTGGAGAAGGAAGTGGCAACCCACTCCAGTGTTCTGGCCTGGGAAATTGCATGCACACGGGAGCCTGGTGGGCCACAGTCCATGGAGTAGCAAAGAGTAGGACATGACTTAGCAACTAAATAACAGCAACAAAGGAGAGTATGGTAGGGTTCCTGAGGCAGTTATCTCTTTAAACCTCTCAGTTTTTCTCTACTTGAGAGGCTATTTCATGGTCCAGGCATGAGGAAACAGTAGCTTGGAACGAGACACAGCAGTAAGGAAGAGACTCGGGGAGATTTGGTGTGAGAAGCCTCAGATCTTGGTGATGTTTTTATTTGGAGATTCGGAACAAGAAAGGGAGAACGAAGGGTCAAAAATAGGCACTGGGGGGCTTCCCTAGGGGCTCAGTGGTAAAGAATCCCACTACCAATCCAGAAGACACAGGTTCAATCCCCGATCCAGGAAGATCCCACTTACCTCGGAACAACTAAGCCCGGTGCACCACACCTACTGAGCCCGTGGTTTAGAGCCAGGAAGTCACAACTACTGAGCCCACGTGCTACAGCCATTAAAGCCCGAGCACCTAGAGTCCGTGCTCTGCAAGAGGAGCCACCGCAGTGAGAAGCCCGTGCACTGCAACTAGAGAGCAGCCCCCACTCCAAACAACTAGAGAAAGCCCGAGCAGCAACGAAGACCCAGCACAACCAAAGGAAAAAAGATGGGCGTGGGAGTTCTTCACACTTCTTGTAGTGTTATCTGCACCCCCTGCAGTTTTATCTTCAGCAGCTTAATGAAGAAAGTGTTAGCTGCTGTCGTGTCCAACTCTTTGTGCTCCCACGGGCTCTTAGCAAGCCCCCTAGGCTCCTCTGTCCATGGGATTCTCCAGGCAAGAATACTGGAGTGGGTTGCCATGCCCTTCTCCAGGGCATCTTCCGACCCAGGGATTGAACCCAGGTCTCCTCCATTGCTGGCAGATTTCTTTACTGTCTGAACCACCAGGGAAGCCCACTTTCTTTCTCTTTCACTGTAGTTTCATTTAAAAAGAGGCAAAAGAAAAATTTAGTTCCACTCTTTGCAGTGTCAAAAAGATGATGATGAAGAAGTTATAAAAAAGAGATTAATTTGGGGGGGAAAGAGGGGTGGGGTGGAGAAGGAAATGGCAACCCACTCCAGTATTCTTGCCTGGAAAATTCCATGGACAGATGAGTCTGGTGGGCTCCAGGCCATGGGGTCCAAAGAGTCGGACATGACTGAGTGACTATCACTTGGGGGGAAATTCCCCATTTCCACTCCAAACATTCTTCCCTCTAAATATTGCTCTTTAGGTTAATTGATTGACTTTGTTGAAATAACCACATTTAGGTATTAAAGGAAATATATATTTAGAGGCTCAGGAAATTACACCAAGGGATTTTTCCATGCTTTGGGCAATGGGAAGTATAGCCACCCAGCATGCTAAATTTTGCAAAAGGAACTTTGTGGCTGGCTTCACCCTGGCCCTACCTCTTCTAAACAGAGTCAGGAGATGGCAGCAGTCGGAAATGGTCCCACTTTCCTGTTGCTCTGATTGGCTGGCTGGCAGTTCACCTCATATTCTTGGCATAATGACTGTGTTGTGGGATCTGACAGTTGCGACATCTAATCTGCCTCAAAGACTTTCCTCATGTCCAGGGAGTTCCACAGGACCTCCCTTAGTCTGGTGTAAGATCTAACCACAACCTTAATTAGTAGTCTTGAGAGAACCAGAGAGACTGTCTCCCACACCATGACTGTCCACTCAGCCCTGAATGAACAATTCAGCTCTTTACAGCTAACTCCCAAACAAGTGTCAAGCCCCAAGCATGAGTAAACTAATTCTGTGCTTTGCACAACACAGCCCAGGCATGCCGCTCCTATTTTGCTTCTTAGGCAGCATTTTACACTCATTTGCAGACTGAGTAAAACTTTCTCTGGTACCTTCTCTGACTCACAAGAGCACCAACTTAATCCACAGTAATAATAGAGTATTCTATTTAGCTGTACTTGTGGAAGAGGCAGCATCAAGGTTGCTTAGCAGCAGACATTGGTTTATTAAAAACAACTGTCTGTGAGGAAATCACCTCCTCATTTTCCTATGGATTCATGTCTGCCATGTGATTGTTGACTGAATTGCTCAAAAGAGTTTCTCTTTGGATGTGATGGGGGTGGAGGGGGCACTGAAGAGCAAAATGGCCAGGAAAGATTCAACATTAGAAAGAAGTTGAGATGTCTTGAGGCAATTAGGGGGACTATATTTCCTCTGCCTAAAAAGTTGGAGGACCTCAGCACAGCTGTGTGTCCCATGTTCTGCCATCGGGTTTCAAGTGAGCTCCAGCAGGAGGAGAGAGCTCTCAGCTCTCAGAGAGGGAGAAGGGACAGCTCAGTAGGGACTTGAGGATCATCAAGCTAGGAAACGATGCAAACTTGAGTTATCACCTCTGACCCGGAGGACCATAAGTGCCAAACTCATTTTGTTGAACTTCTTAGACTAACAGTTAACAGTTATGCTCATGGGGCTGGGAAAGTATGGGAAATGGTAAAGCTACTGTGTCAGGGGGGTGGAGAGGGAGAATCATTGACATTTATTGGACGATTGTCATGTGCTAGCTACTGTTTAAAGCATTTTTGGTACATAAAAATAATTGCTATCAGTTTAACATTGTCTTAAAAGATGAGAAACCAAGACTTTGAGAGGTTAAGTTCATGAATTTGGTTGCCTGTAAGTTTTAGATTTGCAGTGGAGTAGAGTCTAGACCTGTGTGTTTAGACCACACTGCCATGATTCCATAGCTCAAAGAGGTCAGAGGAAGCTGTGATGCTGACCAGGATGGAGCAGGGATGGGATCTGAACCCTGACAACCAATATTCCTATCCATTTTCCCAGGTAGGCCCTCACTTATCAGACAGTTGTGACCATGGGATATATTGTGGTCCTTAACTGTCAGATCTTCCCATTTTTTCAAGCTTCTCTGAATTTATCAATGAGAAAATTTTGAATTTTTTAATTGTTGGAAATATCTTTTTTAATGTTTTTGTAAGACTAATTTCAGGTCAGCAATTGAATGCAGATTGAATGGGATCGAGGATTACTTCCTGACCAAAGTCATTAGGTCATCGCTCACCCTGCAGCCCCGCCTACATGCTGGGGAAGCCTGCACCAAGGAAGCAGAAATGGAAACAGGAATCTACACACTCCCATCCCATTACAGGAAGTGCCTTTTGGGAAAGCACTGAAACGTTGGGTGATCAGAGGGAGTTTATTCAGCTGCTGTTGCTAAGTCGCTTCAGTCGTGTCCAACTCTGTGCAACCCCATAGATGGCAGCCCACCAGGCTCCCCCGTCCCTGGGATTCTCCAGGCAAGAACACTGGAGTGGGTTGCCATTCCCTTCTCCAATGCATGAAAGTGAAAGTGAAGTCGCTCAGTCGTGTCCGACTCTTGGCGACCCCATGGACTGCAGCCCACCAGGCTCCTCCATCCATGGGATTTTCCAGGCAAGGGTATTGGAATGGGGTGCCATTGCCTAGGCTTTGCTAATTTCACCAGAAAACCAGGGGAATTGTGGATTTTAGATTTGCAATGGAGTAGAGTCTAGACCTGTGTGTTTAGACCACATTGCCATGATCCCATAGTTCAAAGAGGTCAGAGGAAGCTGTGATGCTGACCAGGATGGATCAAGCTCTAGGACACTGAGACCCAGGTAGACCCATGATAGTTAGAGACAAAGGAAGTCTCACTCCCCCTATCAGAGGAAAACTTCTCATTATGGACAGTCACCGTTTAGAAAACATTTTTATGTAGAACAACAGCTTGCAGGTTGACATGCATTTGAACACAATAGTGTGGCATTTGAGCAGCCTTCTGCAATCTTGGGAGGCAGGCATCAGAGCTGCTATTCTCTCCATTCTATAGATGAGAAAGCTGAGCTTGCAAGTAGTTTAGGTCACAGAGCTGAGTCTTGGACTCTGTTCTCTTGAAAGTGAAAGTCGTTCAGTTGTGTCTGACTCTTTGCGACCCCAGAGACTATACAGTCCATGGAATTCTTGAGGCCAGAATACTGGAGTGGGTAGCCTTTCCATGAATCTCTGGAAACTCTACAGAGAGTGTGTGTGTGTGTGGGGGGGGTGTCAGGGGGTCTTATCACTGAGCAGCCATCTCAGAAGCTGGAACCCTAGGCATGGAGCATTAGAGACCCCTGAAACATAGACTGGAGCAGAGGCCTGGGGTTGTGAATGCCATGAATGTTGGGGCACCAAAGAGATACATTAGGGACTTGCCTAGTGGTCCAGTGGCTAAGACTCTGAGCTTTCAATGCCAGAGGCCCAGGGTTCAACCCCTGGTCAGGGAACTAGACACCACATGCTGCAACTAAGATTGAAGATCCTGAGTTCCGCAATTAAGACCCAGAGTGGCCAAATGAAATAAATACAAAATTTGAAAAAAGAGATACACTAGATTTGGGGCTTCCCTGGTGACTCAGATGGTAAAGAATTTGCCTACAATTCAGGAGACCCAGGTTGTATCCCTGGGTGGGGAAGATCCCCTGGAGAAGGAAATGGCTATCCATTCCAGTATTCTTATCTTGAGAATTCCATGGACAGAGGAGTCTGGCAGTCGGATCAGACAGGACCGAACAACTAACACACTTTTTCAACACACACTAGATCTGAGGGCAATCTGTGTGTGTACCCTCTGCTGGGGCTGTGTCCCTGTGGTCACATCTCCAATCTGATCACTGCTCGTCTCCCTCATCCTGATTGTTCCCGACTGGTGCTCTGGGATGCCATGGGACTGAAATGATCTCAGAGCCCTAAGAGGGCTCATGCTTCTCTGCTGTGTGTTGCCACGTGAAGCAGGATGATATTGTACCACATTTGATGCTGTTTAGATGGCTTGTCCACTATAGATGATTATTCCACAAGTAGACCTGTAATATATTGTTATACGTCTGAATTTAATTAAGAACCTTTATCTCGCTAGCAAGGATGTGCGTTAACTGTTTCTGGCCAGGTCAGACAAAGAAGCTGGAAGACAGATTTTTGAATTTGGGCTAATTTCCCTGACCTTTTAAACCTCGGGCCCCAGCTCTGAGATGGAGATTTATGATCTTGACATGCTGTCTTCAACCACTCTCTGGTCACCAGGGAGAACACAGAGCAGCTGCTCCCAGGAGTCAGAGTTGTCCCCTGCAACATCACCAGGATCCTCACGGGATTCAGAGGATTGCTTAGTTTTCAGTATTCAGAGGATCTGGTGCCAGGATCACCCTGGCTTTTCTTAATCATCTCATGACTTGGGAGGGCTGGTGATGAGATTCAGTCTTCTGTACTGTGGTCCATTTTTGATGACTTTGGCCCTCGGAGACTCAAAGGGCATTGTGGGCTCTACTTTTTGTGTTCCAAAAGGACTCAGACCAGAAGCTCATGTATTGGATTGGCCAATAATTTCGTTCCCATTTTCCCATTGAATCTAATAAAAAGCCCAAACGAACTTTTTGGCCAACCCAATACTATTTGTGCTGTAGTTTCTGTTTAGCAATACCTCATCTTTAATTCTGATACTGTTTAAAAATAAGTGAAGGTTCAGGAACACTGACAACTGTTACCAAGGGCACTTCTCACAGCCCTTGCCTCTCCGCATATATGATAGTCACATCGCCTGCACCTGTGGCGATCAGAGCTTGCGCCCTTTAATCACCTCTCAAGTGCTCACCCCAGCTGTTGGCTCAGACTTAAACATCCAGGTTAGGGAACATTGCCTCTCTGGTGCATGCGGTAATTAGGAGATTAGGGCTCTCTTGAGAATCTGGACTTCATTTAGGGTGGAGAGTTTGGGAAGCAGGGATGAAGGGACGGCAGCATTAATCTGTCCATCTATTCACACATCAGTCCAGTCTTCTCTTACCTAGGGACTGGGTACTGTGTGTGTGCCATGTGCCAAGTTGGGTGCTGTGCATTCAGTGGTGAGCAGGGAAGACCCCCATCTCAAGGAGCAGCTTCTGTTTCAATAGAGCAGCCCAAGCAACTTCATCTGCTATTATTTCAGGTGTGTTCATTGCCAAGAGTCTGTAGGTGTCTAGGGACTTCATTAAAGCTTTGGACCTCAGTAAGCTCTGTGTCCTCTCTGCTCCTCTGGAGCCCCGCCCTTGCAGGGGCTGGGCCCTCAACGCGCCACCATCAGCACGTTCCAGATGGGGAGGGGCCGGGCCTAGGGCCCCCAGCGACTGTGTCATCCTCAGCTCTGGCCACAGAGGCTTCATCACAGAGGGAAGCTGAGCTGCGAACATGTTGCTAGGCTGTGGTGTTTTTTTTTTTATAAACGAGGCTTGGGCTTAATTTAGAAATCTGCTTTTGCTTTTTCTTTCTTTTTTCCCAGCATCATCTGGCTGTCTGGCACCGTCAGAGAATTGCATTTCTGACCCAAGTAGAGCTCCCGAGTGAATGGGGGCAGGAAAGAGTTTGGGGAGAGGACTGATGCCAGCCCAGGCTGCCTCACGGGGAGGTGGAAACACGTGGGCCTGCTATTAGCATCCTGTTCGGCTTTTGGACGAGTGTCATTTGTGACACCTACATAGTCCTCTCTTGGAACAAGAGGATTCAAAGCAGCCCCGGTGCGAGCGCCTCTTCTGCTAACCACACCCCGGCATACAGCGGAACAGAAGGCAAAGCTGCACAAAAGAGGACGAGTCAGGTGCCAGAAGCAGATGACATCCAGGCTTTCAGCTCTTTGGATGCATCTATTTCAATAAAGTCACTTTTTGTGCCGCTATTTTAACATGAGGATATTTTGATTTGGCCTAAAAATTCAGCCAATAAATGTTAGTTTTTTCAGCACAGGGAATATAGCCAATATTTTATAATACCTTTAAAAGGAGTGTAATCAATAAAAGGGCTTCCCAGGTGGCTCATGGGTAAAGAAGCTGCCTGCCAATGCAGGAGATGCAGAAGATGTGGGTTCAATCCCTGGGTCGGGAAGATCTCCTTGGAGTAAGAAATGGCATTCCAGTATTCTTGCCTGAAAAATTCCAGCAGGAAGTTTTGGACAGGAAAAATTAGGCAGAGAAGCCTGGTGGACTCCAATCCACAGGGTCACGAAGAGTCACTCACAAAATTTATAAAAATAATTGAATCAGTGTGTTGTACACCCGAAACTAATATAACATTGTAAATCAACTATACTTCAATAAGAAGTAAGTTTAAATAAATGATAGGTAAAATGGGCATTTTATACTCCATCGGTGAGTTTTATCCTAACCCTGAGATTTGCTCTATTGCCAATCCTACCTCTAGGCATCAAGGTGTATGGATCTAGTACAGGTAAGGGAAAAGTGTGGTTGAAGTTCAAAGTGGGAGCAATATCAGGGATCAGGTAATGGGTCCAGGAAGGAATGCATGTCAGGAATAAGGCGCCCATAAGAACTGGAAGCAGATCAGGAGTAGAGAAGCATTACGAGGTCTCTAAAGTCAATGAAAGGGTCAATCCAACTGAAATAGAAGAGTCAGAGATTGAGAGAGGGCTGGGGAATTGTTTAGAAACATACAATTCTGTGAGCTTGCATTTTGGCTTGCTTGTTTTGAGGCTGTGTTAGAACAGCTGCATGAAATTGTTGGGCAAGAAAATAGTCCCCTTAGGATTCAGAACAGCTCGTTTTGGCTCCTCCAGGGGAAGAGTCTGACTCATAAATGTCTATGCATTTCACTCGAGGGCTTGTTTGAGCCTTAATTTCTCCAGGCAGGTGATTGTGTCTACCCTTCCTCTCTCCCCACCTGTGTTCTTCCTCCAAGAGACAGAACTCAGAATGAGCCAGCAGCTCGTAAACTCCTTCGAGGCATTTGGAGAAGATGCTTGCGTAACTAGTGGGTAACCAGTCAGAATGAGTGCCCCGTGAGTCAAGGGTTTCCGAGTTGGGCAAGCGTAGCCATCCTTGCTGGGTGATTCATGTGGACACAATGATGCCTTTGGTCGGAATGTACACTGTTGACGATGAATCTGTTCTTGCCAGTGCATAGAATTCCATCTTCACCCAGATGCTATCAGCATGAGGCTTCCCAGGTGGCGAGTGGTAAAGAACCTGTCTGTCAATGCAGGAGAAGTAGAAACGTAGGTTCCATCCCTGGGTCAGGAAGATCCCCTGGAGGAGGAAATTGCAGCCCACTCCAGTATTCTTGCCTGGGAACTCCCATGGACAGAGGAGCCTGGCAGGCTACAGTCCATAGGGTGGCAAAAAGAGTCGGCCGTGACTTAGGGATTAAAAAACAACAACAACAAAATCAGCATGAGGAGTGTACACACGAGTACTCAGGGATTAGATGGGGGAAGAGTTGAAAAGAATCTGACACTTGTTCCTGCCTCTAAACCTCCACTGTACAAAGAACCATGGCAGCATGTTTATGCCCAGCCATCAACTCCCCTTGGCCAGTGAAGAAATTTTTCCAAATTCTTCTGCCATTTGTCAAACTTGCCAAAGTCCCCGGAGGCAGATCCGGTGTAACTGAAGGTGGAGGGAAGGGAGGACTTTCTCTGCCAGGTTTCCCTAATTTCTGTGTTGATCTTTCACATCACACAGTGAAGCCTCACGGAGGTGGGGATGGCGTGTTCTTCCAGGATTGGCACAAGCAGGCAGCAGGTCTGGGGCCTCAGCTTCCAGAAGCCTGACCTGGGGCCGCCACGTGGCTGGGCAGGGGCCCTCCTCTGAGCCCTCAGAGCGGAGGCTGAGGGCAGGAAGAGCCCGTGGGTCTCCCCACCCTGTTGACCCAGCCTCTCCTCCAGGTGCTGGCCGCCCCATCCCTGCTCTAGGAGCCAAGACACCAACCGTCTCCCTGGTACAGTTAATCTCCGTTCCTGCCACGAACGCATCTTTCTTTGTTACTACTCACCCTGCCCCTGGCTGCAGATTTCTGATGGATGCCTTTCTCAGGCGTTGTGTTTTGATTCTCTCCTCACATTTACTCCCAAGTGCCAAGAACAACTCTGTTCCAGCAGGAGGATGTTTTTGGCTTATAAATGAGAGGGAGCAGTAGTTTCTCTGCATGAGCATTCTTGGGATTTATGTGCAGATTAATTCTGGGCACTGTCTAGAGGCTCCCCCAAGTCTCCCCACTAAACAGCATGTTCCTGTTGCAGAGAATTATTCTGCTTTCACTGCTTGTAGCTGGAGAATGATAAGAGCTTTTCTTTCAGAGCCCAGTAGAAGGACTCAGCACCCCCCACTCCCCCCAGACCTTGGCTGAGTCCACACTGAACAACAGGATGTGTATTGTTACCATGGTTACAGCTCCATGCCTCGTCCCTAGTATTTGTGAGCTAAACCTTGAGACCTCTTCTGAAACCCTTGGTTTTTCCAGCCCTGGGCGGTGGGGGGAGGGTGTGTGTGTGTGTGGCATCACCCCTTAGGCCTGCCCTCCCTGAGCCACTGACAAGCCCTCTCGGATATAGCAGGAGTCAGGTCCAACTGACGCTAGATTCTCTGTTGTCTTCGAGTCAGACTTAATGACACTTGCTAATCACAGTAGATGCCCTTCTCGATAGTCCCCATCATGGTGTGGGAAAAGTTGTGTTGCCTGATCTGCCACTTTGTACAGTAATTCAGGAATTTGCTGCTGTACATAGAACTAAATTTAGAGACAGGAGGGGTCGTGCCTCACCCAGGCAATAAGCAAGCCCGCCTGCCCTATCCTGTCCCCAGTTGGGGGACTGCAACCTCCGAGAGTGGCCAAGTCCTAGACTTGCTCTGCCTGGATCTCCTGCAAACAAAGGCTTCATCCCATCTAGACCAGAAGACATTCTCCCCTCCCAGAACAAGGTGCTGCCCTTGGGGGTGAGGCTGTGAGAGGTCGGCCAGCAAGACTCCCTGCCTTGGGGGCTAAAACCAAGTCATGCCCACAAGGCTGAACGAGAGCCACCTTAAGTATGAAGGTGCTTCCAGGGACACAAATTGGCTCCTTTGAGTCCCAACACAGCTCTTGGAGGTAAACAAGGCAGGTGTTATTACTTCGATTTTACCGATGGGGAAACTAAATTTCAGAAAGTTTCCTTAACTTCTTTAGGGTCGATTAAGCAAATCACTGGTGGACTTGAGAAACCTCAAATTCCTGACATCTGTTCCAGTTTTTTCCATGACTCCATGCTGCACTTCAGCAGGGCTTGAGCAAGCATCAAACGGCGCAAGTTCTGGCCCTTCCAGCTGGGCAGGGGCTGGCTGGAAGCTGGCACGGGCTTCCATCGGTGGGGCCAGGGCCCCGGAGGCTGTCAGTGCAGCTTCCACTCTCTGTAGAGTGAGGCAGGGTTGCCTGACTTGGAGGGGCTGAGACCGTTTAGGTGCTTGCTGTTTATGAGGCTGTAGTGAGAGGGATGGAATTGAAAGAGAGGAAGGTGGACCAAGGAGGAGAGGATGTGTGTGTGCACTTGTGTGTGTACACACACACCACACACACACAGCCTGCATTCACAGGTGAAGAACAGCTGCTCTGTTGTGATGGCCGTTGAAGACAAGTGGAATAGATCCCCTTGGAGGTCATCTGCAGCTTCTGGAGGACACACTGTGGCTTCTTGCCTCAGGCTTCAGCAGCCCCTGCCTGCAGGCTTCCTCTGGCCACCGGAATTTGCTGAGGTAAAGAATCCGCCTGCTAATGCAGGTCTCACTTAAGAGATGTAGGCTTGATTCCTGGGTTGGGAAGATCCCCTGGAGAAGGAAATGACAACCAACTGGAGAATCCCATGGACAGAGGAGCCTGGCGTTCTGCAGGCCTTGGGGTCGAAGAGTTGGACACGACTGAGCGACTAAGCATGCATGCACCTGAGTGGGGTAGCCTAAAGCCCCAGAACTAAAGGTCCTTATTGTTATTGTTAGTTGTTCAGTTGTGTCTGACTCTATGTGACCCCATGGACTGCAGGACACCAGGCTTCCCTGTCCTTCACTATCTCCTGGAGCTTGCTCAAGCTCATGTCCATCGAGTCAGTGATGCCATCCAACCATCTTATCCTCTGTCACCCCCTTCTCCTCCTGCCTTCAATCTTTCCCAGAACCAGGGTATTTTCTAAAGAATCAGCTCTACGCATCAGGTGGCCAAAGTATAGGAGCTTTAGCATCTATCCTTCCAATGAGTATTCAGTGTTGATTTCCTTTAGAATTAACTGGTTTCATCTCCTTCCAGTGCAAGGGACTCAAGAGTCTTCTCCAGCACCACGGGCACTGGTTAAGACCCAATGAGGAATGGAGTTGGGGGAAAATGTCCCCGATTCCTTGCCTGTTGATAAGACAATTGAGGTGTTTTCGAGAAAGATCCCAGTGGGAGTGGACCCCAGTGCTCTGAGCAGCAACTTGCTTATAATGTCAACTTTTCGGCTCTTCCCTCTTCTATCTTGCTTCCCAGTCCTTCACTGTGTTTCTAGGAATCATTTCCCCCAAAAGCTCTGTGCAACCAGATTCCTATTTCAGGCCTGAAAACTAAGACCATGGGCTCCTAACAAGCTTCTGCCTCCCAGGAGCACCTTGTATACAGTGGCTTTCAGCACAGCCAGGATCCTGCTGAGAGTGGCAGTGTGCATTCCCTGGCGGGCACTGCTCCTTTTCAGTCATCAGACAGGCAGCCTGTGGTTCTGCTACGATGATGGAGTTCTTTAAGCTGGAAGAGTCTCTTTGCCTGTGTATCCAGGAAGCGCCCCTGCATCAGGGCTGCGTGGGGAAGAAACAGAGAACCTGGGGTTGCAAAGAGTCGGACACGACTGAAGTGACTTAGCATGAGTAGCATCATAATCGCTCCCTTTCCTGAGCAGGCCTGCGTCATCTTGCTCTCTGCATGCGTGTGTGCTCAGCTGCTCAGCCATGTCCAACTCTTTTCGACCCTGTGGACTGTGACCGCTGGGCTTCTCTGTCCATGGAATTCTCCAGGCAAGAATGCTGGGGTGGGTTGCCATGCCCTTCTCTGCGGGAACTTCCTCACCCAGGGATTGAATCTGCATCTTCTGTGGCTCCTGCATTGCTGGCAGATTCTTTACCACTGAGGCCCTGGGGAAGCTCCGCATTGCTCTCTGAATTCCTCTTAATGCAGCAGCAAATCTCGATAGCGTGGAAGGCCGAGCCAGGGCTCTCCAAGGGGGAGCGGGCTCCTGGATGCCACTGATCCATGTGTCCTTCTGGGTCCAGCAGACAGTGGACTCCACAGGCAACCAGGCAGACACGTGGAAGCAAACGTGCGCTTCTAACATTTTGTAACCTGCCTCCCACAGAGCAGAAGGCACGCTTTCTCCTGCGTTGTTCCCTGCCTTGTTCTTGACATTTTTAATGTGCTGAGCTTACAGGCGACTCTGCATTCCTGCCACCACCCACTTGAATTGGCTCCTGGTTGCTCCACGCCTGAGGATCCCAGCCACGTGCTACACCCCAGCGAATACTCTCCCACTCCCCAACCCCCTTTCTGGGTGAGCCTCCCTCCTCCTCACCTTGACATTTAGGGCCTGCTGCTTTTTCTCCTCTCCTCCTCCAATAAATCGGGGCCAGTCAAGACTCACTGTACCCTTGGCAGGTCTGGGGCAGCTGCTGCTGGGATAAGGCGGCTGTGCTGCAGGCCTCTGATGAAAAGCAAACCCAGCCCGTCTGCTCCTGTTGCCTGGCTTTGCAGCCGTGTGAAACCTGAAGCAGAAGACCTAGGTTCCATTTCCAGGCCCTGGTCTGACCTGCCCAAAGCCAAGCGTACCTTCCAAGTTCTTCTGCTTAAACCAAATCCAGCAATGCTGTCCCTCTCCTAGGTCCTTCCTAGTTTGCAGCTCAGACTGAGCTGCTGGTTGAGCTCGATCGCCCTCAGAGGGCCTGGCGTGGAGCAGAGTCCTCGGCAGCCTAAGGAATACAGAGGCTGGGCCATTTCTGCCTGTCCCCCACAATCTCCCAGGGCCACATTCAGGGTGGGGCTTTCATTCAGCGTGTGAGTGGAGGGAAGCATTTTTAGCCCAAAGTGTCAGACACTAAGCAATGCCTGAGGGTATGTACATACAAGATGATAAAGTCATCAAATAGGTTACCAGGATGTATTGTACAATGTGGGGAACATAGCCAATATTTTGTAGTAACTGCAAAAGGAAAGAGACCTTTAAAAATTGTATAAAAATTTTTTTTAATTAATTTTTTTTTAAGAGAGCAAAGGAGAAAAAGGGACACAGAGTAAATGAGGAAAAGATGGGAAAGGAGGAAAAGCAGTCTATGAAGTCAGAGTGATGCGGAGGAGGGGCTGAGCACCCCCCACAAGGCTTTGAGCGGCACCGATGCCATCTGTCACCCATTCCTGGTTCCAAGTGGCATCAGAAGCTGGTGAGTACATTCACTGGCTCCACAGAAAGCACACAGCTCCGACTGTAGAACCACGTTGCCTCTAGGGTTCCCTGGAGTGGGCACGAGTGTGAACTTCCTTACTCAACCACAAGACCTCTTAACCTAAGGACTCTAATATGCTTCAGAAAACATGAAATCACTTGTGTAAATGCAAGATGGTATGTTTTTTTCCTCTGATCTCACTTTAAGACCTGAACATACACTATGTGGGCAAGCCTCAAGTTTCTTTTAAGAATACTTAGAAGATGGTTAAGGGCTTCCCTGGAGGCTATTTGGTAGAGAATCTGCCTGCAATACAGGAGACCTGGGATCAATCCCTGGGTTGGGAAGATTGCCTGGAGAAGGGAATGGCAACCCACTCCAGTATTCTTGCCTGGAGAATCCCATGGACAGAGGAGCCTGGTGGGCTGCAGTCCGTGGGGTCGCAAAGAGTCAGACACGACTGAGTGACTAACACTTTCACTTTCAGGAGATTGTTAAAGGAAGAAACCATGACAGCTGTGTTGAACTGAGTGCCTGGCACATAGTAGGTGCTCAGCAGATGTCTGAAATTGAATGAGGGAAAGAATGAATATGAGAGACGTACAAAGAAGACTATTTTAACAAGAAGATCCTTGAATATTCAACACTGACTCCTTTCCAACACATTTCAGGCCTGTCCTTCTGGGCCCTGAGGATCAAGGATGAGTGTGCGCTCTACATGAATACTCACTGGCGAGAGCTGTGACCACATGCATACACTGGAGTGAGGTGTGGACAGGCATAGGGATGGGGGTGGTTGACACCGCCCAGGAGATTCTGCAGAGGTGTCTACCATGTGGGTTCTGAGCCTACCCAGGAGGCCTCAGCAGACAGACCACTGGGAAGACAGAACATGAGGATAAAGGGATGAAACAGCCTAATGTGTCAGATACCTGTATATTGCTGAGCAAATGGAAGGGGTGTATATGTGTGTGTGTGAGAGAGAGAAATGTTAGGGTTGAGGGAAGGCAGGGGCAACACTGAGAACCCTGAATGTCTCTGATAATCACCAGCTTCTGCTGATCACCAAAGATTTCAGAATGTCTTCCATATGACCAACCACCAGCAACAGTGGTGCCGCTCTGTAGCTGCTAAGTCACGTCTGATTCTTTTGTGACCCTATGCACTGTAACCCGCCAGGCTCCTCTGTAGGGTTTTTCAGGCAAGAATACTAGAGTGGGTTGCTGTTTCCTTCTCCAGGGATCTTCCCAACCCAGGAATCGACTGCATTGGTAGATGGGTTCTTCATCACTGAACCACCTGGGAAGCCCCACTGGCAATAGTAGGTTTCACTTTTTCAAATCTTCCTGGGAAACTGAAACCGCATGGATCAGCTGTTGCTTGGTCACTGGGGGATAGTATGGGTGTCTTCATTCCTCCTTAGGACACCCCCCCCCCCACCCAGCTGATGGTAGAGGGCTATGATCTCTGCCCTTCTAAGCACCCATGGTATTTCTGTGATTTCTGTGATTCTTGGCACTGAGCTACCTCTGGGCAAAATCTCCCTATTTTCTGAGCAGACTGAATACAACAGTGTTTTCCTGGAAGGGTGGATGGATAAACAGATGGACAAGTGGATGCTGAGTCCTACAAAAGCCTTTAAGCCCCACCACTCTTCTTAAAGGGGGAAAAATTTGTATTTCCATGACTATTTGTTTATTATTAACCCTGCAAATCTCCCATGGGCCCAAAGCCCAGAAGAAACCAGTCCAGAATGAAAAGAGACAGAGTGGGAGTCTCCAAAGAACTTAGCAAGAAGCTAGATCAGGGCTTATCAGAGGAGTGGCCAGCACAGGCCCTGAGGCCTGGGAGGAAGAGGACAGGTTGGGAGCCTCTGTGGTCCCTCAGGCTCCTGGACCCCTGGCAGTGCCAGCAGAAGTGGGCCCAGTGCTGGAACACCACGAACGCTTCTGCTTCAAGATGCCCTAGAAGCAAGAGGATTCGATAAAGCCCAAAGCAGAGCAGATAAAAGGCAATTCTGGGAGAGAACAAGATGGCGGAGGAGTAGGTGGACATAGAGTACATCTCTCGCCACGGATACATCAGGAATACACCTTCAGACACAGAGGTGCAGGCAGAACACCATCTGAGAGCAGACGGGAGTACCTAACCAGTGGAAAAGAATATATATAGACGCATAACTTGGTAGGACAAAGGAGCTAGGGGGAAAAACAGTGTTAGTAGGACTGGACCTGCCCTCAGCGGGTGGGGGAACTGAAGCAGGAGTCTGATCCCCACATCGGCAATTGTCTGAGTCAGAGGAGAAACATTTAAGGCTGAGATGGAAACAGCTGAGCTGTGGCAGCCTAAATGGAATGAGAATCAGACAGTCCTCGCCACAGCCATACACACCCTGGACAGGGATGCAGGTGGAGTTTAGGGATTGTGGCGCAATCCCAGGGCGAGGGCTGCTGTTGACTACAGAGAGATGGATCAAGGGGATGTGAAGGAGGATATCGTGCTGGAAAATGCCTGTGGAGGAAAGCTGGGCAGCCATGGAAGCAAGGCGATACTGCTGTGTGTAGCAGGTGGGGCCATCACCATAGTGTCTCTCTCCCCACATGCCAGCATGGGCAGCTGAGCAATAGAGGCTGGCCCATCAAACGCCTGACACACTGAACCACAGTGTAGGACCCCACACAGGGTGCCCCTTTAAGTGCCTGACATGCTGATCCACACAGTAGGACCCCAGGCAGAGGGCCCCCCTATGTGCCTGATGCCACGAGCAATAGAGAAGGACCCCAGGCAAGAAAGCCCTCTAAGTGCCTGAATGGGTGGAGCTGTGGAGAAAGCCTGGCCAGAGAGGCCTTCTGATCGCCAGCTACAAGAGGCTTGGAAAAAAGACTGATAGGGCCATAATTCCTGCGGTGGAGGCAGTCCGTGTCCCTGCACACTTGGCGCTGCCAGGGTCCCCACAAGCCAAGCAGCTGCCCTACCTTCACGCTCAGCTCTCACTGGGGCAGAGCTGCCACAAAAAATCTTGCGGTCTTGCGTCTATTCACACAGGGTCGCTTCGGTCATGTCCAATTCTTTGTGACCCTGTAGACTACGGCCTGCTAAGCTTCTTTGTCAGGGGGCTTCTCCAGGCAAGAATATTGGAGCATGTTGGCCAATACTGGTTGCCATACCCTTCTAGAGCACTGTATTTCCTGCTGCCCTGGCCACCAACTCCCCTGAGTACCTGGTGCAGCCAGAACCCCTGCGACCCAAGCAGCTGCCCCACCTCCACACCTGGCCCTCGCAGGGGCAAACCCAAGTCCTCCAGGGCAGCCTCAGGAGCAAACCCCAGTGGACAGTCCATATCCAGAGGTGGAAATAAAACCACAATTGAAACCCAGGGGCAGTGTGGCTAAGGAAGAAGACCCAAACCTTCCCACCAGCTTTACAAGCTGCAGATTAAATCCACATGATCAACTAGGCAGACTCTGTGTCTATGGATTATATAAAAGGACATTGAGAGCACCACAAGAGAAAACACACTAGTTCTGATAGCTGTGGACATTGGAGGCAAAAACACACAGGAGTAGGACCAGATTAGAATCTGAGCTGCCCCCACAGCAGGTCCAGAGATCAGCACAGTGCTGGAGGGCATCCTAGGGAGGTGAGGTGGACTGTGACTGAGGGAAAGGACTCTGACAGCAGTGACTCAAGAAGAACATTTATTACTCTTATGTTTTGACTTGTTTTATAGATTCTTTTGGATTCGCCACCCCCATCCCCTTTTTCCACCTCTGTTGTAGTTGTTGATTTTATTGGCACTATGAAATCTAATTAAGCTTTTGAGCTTTTTTTTTCCTCAGTCACATTTTTTATTGTTGTTATAAACCCTGCCTCTATATTGGGCTTCTGCACTTTTGTGGTGTTTTCCTTTTTTTGTTTGTTTTTAGTTTTAATTTTTAAACCTATTATTATTTTTCTACATTTATTAATTTGTTTGCTTTTTCTACTGTCCTTTTCTCCTTGCAGTTAATCTTTAATGTATATAAATCTTCTCTATCTACCTCTATTTAACTTTGTATATCTATTCTTTCTTTTCTTTCTTTCATTTCCTCTCAACCTATTTGTTAGTTTTATTTTCATTGCTTTATTCTCCAATTGGCGCCTTGCTTTGGTTTGTTTTCCAGTTTGTGCTTTAGTTAGCTTTAATCTTAACTGATAGTTATAACTTTTGGTTTCCTTTCTTCACCAGGTCAATATACTATATTCTATTTTTGTTGGACTGTTTTGATTTTGCTCAGGGGTGTATATGTATATGTGTATATTCAGTCACACTTTTTACTGTTGTTATAAACCTCTGCCTCTATGTTGGGCTTTTGCAGTTCTGTGGAGTTTTCCCTTTTTTTTTTTCTTTTCTCTTTTTTATAGTTAATTTTTACTTCTTTTAAACCTATTATTTTTTTCTACATTTATTCCTTCATTTGCCTTTCCTACTGTTCTTTCCCCCTTGCAGTTGATCTTTAATGTATATAAAGCTTCTTCATCTACCTCTATTTAACTTTGCATATCTATTCTTTCTTTCTTTTCTTTCTTTCCTTTCCTCTCAATGTATTTGTTAGTTTTATTTTCATTGCTTTATTCCCCACTTGACACCTTCCTTTCATTTTGCTTTCTGGTTTGTGCTTTAGTTAGTTTTGTCCTTAACAGGTAAAAGTAATTTTTTATTTCCTTTGTTCACCAGGTCAATCTATTGTACTTTATTTTATTTGGACTGTTTTGACTTTGCATAAGGGTGTATATGTGTATATTGCATGAAAGTGAAGTTGCTCTGTCGTGCCCGACTCTTTGTGACCCCATGGACAGTAGCCTGCACCAAGCTCCTCCATCCATGGGATTTTCTAGGCAAGAGTACTGGAGTGGGTTGCCATTTCCTTCTCCAGGGAATTTTCTCAACCCAAGGATTGAACCCAGGTCTCCCTTTGCCAGATTTAGTAATTGCCATTTCTTTGGGGTTCATCTTTGGTTTCCCCTTCTTGGGTATTTGTTTTAATCTCACTCAATGCCATAACAAGCCACTAGTGGAATCTACATTCCTGACCAGAGATAAAGCCCTGAGCCTTCAGAATAGGGGCACTGACTCCAAGACCCTAGGCCACCAGAGAACTAACCCTAGGGAGTATCAGATAGCGAGAGCTCACACAAAGGAAACCATTTGAAAACAAGACCCGGCATCACCCAACCACCAGCAGCACCCTGTGCACCTCATCTAAACAACAAACAAAACAAAAACACGAACCCAGTCATCCGCAGACAGGATTACCACCTCACTCAGCCTTGCCCATCGGAGGAAAAACAAACAACAAACAAACAAACAAATCCCACAAATCTCACCCCGTAGGACGCTTACACAAACCACTGGACCATCCTTGGGAGGGCAGAAACCAAAAGGAAGAAAGAATTCAACCTCAAAGCCTAGGAAAAGGAAACCTCAAACACAGTAAGTTAAAAAAAAAAAAAGAAAAGGTGGAAAAATACTACACGAAGGAACAAATTAGAAACACAGAACTCCAAATAAATGAAAAGGAAATGGGTAAACTACCTGAAAAAAAATTCAGAATATTGATAGTAAAGATGATCAAAAACCTGAAAATAAAATGAAGAAAATGCAAAAATCAATTAACATAGACCTAGAAGAATTAAAGAATAAACATACCGAGACAAGCAACACAATTACTGAATTAAAAGTACTCTGGAAGGAATCAATAGCAGAATATCCGAAGCAGAAGAACAAATCAGTGAGCTGGAAGATAAAATGGTGGAAATAACTTTTGAAGATCAGATTAAAGTAAAAAGAACGAGAAGAACTGAGGATAGTCTCAGAGACCACTGGGACAATATCAAATGCACCAACATTTGAATTATAGGGGTCCCAGAAGAAGAAGAGAAAAAGAAAGGGTATGAGAAAAATTTTTAAGAGATTATAGTTGAAAATTTCCCCAACTTGGAAACAGAAATAGTCAATCAAGTCCAAGAGGTTCAAAGAGACCCATACAGGATAAACTCAAGGAGAAACACACCAAGACACATACTAATCAAACTAACAAAGACTAAAAACAAAGAAAGAATATTAAAAGCAGCAAGAGAGAAGCAACATATAACATATAAGGGAAACCCCATATGCTTAACAGCTGATCTTTCAGCAGAAACTCTGCAGGCCAGAAGGGAATGGCAGGATATATTTAAAGTACTGAAAGAGAAAAATCTACAACCGAGATTACTGTACCTGGTGAGAATCTCATTCAAAATTGATGGAGAAATCAAAAGCTTTTCAGACAAGCAAAAGTTAAGAGAATTCAGTACCACCAAACCAGCTTGACAACAAATGTTAAAGGGACGTCTATAGTCAAGAAATACAAGAGGAGACAAGAGGTCTACAAAATCAACCCCAAACAATTAAGAAAATGGCTATAGAAACAAACATATCAATAATTACTTCAAATGTAAATGGATTAAATGCTCCAACCAAAAGACACAGACTGGCTGAATGGACACAAATACACGACCCATATACATGCTGTCTACAAGAAACTCACTTTAGACTTCAAGACACATATAGACGGAAAGTGAGAGGATGGAAAAATACATTCCATGCACCTCGGAAGCAAAAGAAAGCTGGAGTAGCAATTCTCATATCAGACAAAATAGACCTTAAAATAAAGAAGATTACAAAACATAAGAAAGGACATTACATAGTGATCAAGCAATCAATCCAAGAGGAAGACATGACAATTGTAAATATCTATGCACCCAACATAGGAGCACCTCAATACATAAGACAAACACTAACAGACATAAAAGGAGAAACTGACAGTAACACAATAATAGTAGGACACTTTAACACCCCACTCACACCGATGGACAGATCATCAAAACAAAATTAATAAGGAAACACAAGTCTTAAGTGATACATTAGATGAGATGGACCACATTGCTATCTTCAGGATATTCTATCCAAATGCAGAAGAATACACCTTCTTCTCAAGTGCACATGGAGCATTCTCCAGGATAGACCACATCTTGGGTCACAAATCAAAACCTCAGTAAATTTAAGAAAATTGAAATCCTATCAAGCATCTTCTCTGACCACAATGCTATGAGACTAGATATCAATTACAAGAAAAACTATAAGAAACACAAACACAAGGAGATTTAGCAATACATTTCTAAATAACCAACAGGTTACTGAAGAAATCAAAAGGAAAATCAAAAAATTTCTAGAAACAAATGACAATGTAAACACAACTCAAACCCATGGGATGCAGCAAAAGCAGTCCTAAGAGGGAAGTTTATAGCAATACAATCCTACCTCAAGAAACAAGAAAAACATCAAATAGACAGCCTAACCTTACACCTAAACAACTGGAAAAAGAAGAAGAAGAAGAAGAACAACAACAACAAAAACCCCAAAATTAGTAGAAGGAAAGAAATCATAAAGACCTGAGCAGAATTAAAAAGAAATGAAAAAAACAATTGTAAAGATGAATAAAACTAAAAGCTGGTTCTTTGAGAAGATAAACAAAATTGACAAACCCTTGGCCAAACTCATCAAGAAAGAAAGAGAGAAGAATCAAATCAACAAAATTAGAAATGAAAAAGGAGAGGTTATAACAGACAATGCAGAAATACAAAGGATTATAAGAGACTATTATGAACAACTATATGGGAATAAAATGGATAACCTGGAGGGAAGGGACAGATTCTTTAAAAAGTTCAATCTTCCAAGACTGAACCAAGAAGAAATAGAAATTATGAACAACCCAATTATAAGCACTGAAATTGAAGCTGTGATCAAAAATCTCCAAAAAAAAAAAAAAAACAAAAAAGTGCAGAACCAGATGGCTTCACAGGATTACTGTATCAAACATTTAGAGAAGAGCTAATGCCTATCCTTTGAAAACTCTTTCAAAAAATTGCAGAGGAAGGAACACTTCCAAACTCATTCTACAAGGCCAACATCACTGTGATGCCAAAACCAGACAAAGACAACACAAAAAATGAAAACTGCAGGCCAATATCACTGATGAACACTGATGCAAAAATCCTCAACAAAATTTTAGCAAACATAATTCAGCAGCACATCTAAAAGCTCATACACCATGTTCAAGTTGGGTTTATTCCAAGGATGCAAGGATTCTTCACTATACACAAATCAATCAATGTGATACACTATATTAATAAATTGAAAGATAGAAACCATATGATCATCTCAATAGATGCAGAAAAAGCCATTGACAAAATTCAGCACGCATGTATGATTAAAACTCTTCAAAAAATGGGCATAGAAGGACCTGACCTCAACATAGTAAAGGCCATATATGATAAGCCTACAGCAAACATTATTCTCAATGGTGAAAAACTGAAAACGTTTCCCCTAAAATCAGGAACAAGACAAGGGTGTCCACCTTCACCACTATTATTCAACATAGTTCTGTAGTTCTAGCTACAGCAATCAGAGAAGAAAAAGAAATAAAAGGAATCCAGATTGGAAAAAAAGAAATAAAGCTCTCACTGTTTGCAGATGACATGATACTGTACATAGAAAACTTTAAAGATAGTATCAGAAAATTACTAGAGCTAATCAGTGAATTTAGCCAAGTTGCAGGATACAAAATCAATACACAGAAATCATATGCAGTTCTATATACTAACAATGAAAACTCAGAAAGAAAAGTTAAGAAATCAATCCTATTCACCATTCCAACATAAAGAACTAAACATCTAGGAATAAACTTATCTAAGGAGACAAAAGAACTGTATACAGAAAATTGTAAGACACTTGTGAAAGAAATCAAAGACAACATATACAGATGGAGAGATATTCTACATTCCTGGGCAGGAAGAATCAATATTGTGAAAATGACTATACTACCAAATGAAATCTACAGATTCAATTTGATCCCTATTAAATTACCAATGACATTGTTCACAGAACTGGAACAAAAAATTTCACAATTCATATGGAAACACAAAAACCCCGAAGAGCCAAAGCAGTCTTGAGAAAGAAGAATGGAGCTGGAGGGATCAACCTTCCTGACTTCAGATTATACTATAAAACTACAGTCATCAAGACAGTGTGGTACTGGCACAAAAACAGAAATATAGAGCAATGGAACAAGATAGAAAGCCCAGAAATAAATCCATGTACCTATGGGTACATTATTTTTGACAAAGGCAGCAAGAATATACAATGGGGCAAAAATAGCCTCTTCAATAAGTGGTGCCGGGAAAACTGGACAGCTACACATAAAAGAATGAAATTAGAACACTTTCTAACACCATACACAAAGATAAACCCAAAATGGATTAAAGACCTAAATGTAAGACCAGAAACTATGAAACTCTTAGAGAAAAACATAGGCAGAACACTTGATGACATAAATCAAAGCAAGATCCTCTATGACCCACCTTTTAGAGTAATGGAAGTAAAAACAAAAGTAAACAAGTGGGACCTGATTAACTTTGCTTTTGCACAGCAAAGGAAACTATAAGCAAGGTGAAAAGACAGCCCTCAGAGTGGGAGAAAATAATAGCAAATGAAACAGCTGACAAAGGATTAATTTCCAAAATATGCAAGCAGCTCATACAACTCAATACCAGGAAAACAAACAACCCAATCAAAAAGTGGGAAAAAGATCTAAACAGACATTTCTCCAAAGAAGACATATAGATGGCTAACAAACACATGACAAGATGCTCAATATCGCTCATTATTAGAGAAATGCAAATCAGTACAATGAGATATCACCTCATACCAGTCAAAATGGCCATCAACAAAAAGTCTACCAACAGTAAATGCTAGAAAGGGTGTGGAGAAATGGAAATGCTCTTGCACTGTTGGTGGGAATGTAAATTGATACAGCCACTATGGAAGATGGTATGGAGATTCCTTAAAAAACTAGGAATAAAACCACCATATGACCCAGCAATCCCACTCCTAGGCATTTACCCTGAGGAAACCAATATTCCAGAAGACACATGTATCCCACTGTTCATTTCATCACTATTTACAATAGCTAGAACATGGAAGCAACCTATATGCCCATCAACAGATGAATGGATAAAGAAGTTGTGGTACATACACACAATAGAACATCAGTTCAGTTCAGTTCAGTCGCTCAGTCGTGTCCGACTCTTTGTTACCCCATGAATCGCAGCATGCCAGGCCTCCCTGTTCATCACCAACTACCAGAGTTCACTCAGACTCACATCCATCGAGTCAGTGATGCCATCCAGCCATCTCATCCTCTGTCGTCCCCTTCTCCTCCTGCCCCCAATCCCTCCCAGCATCAGAGTCTTTTTCAATGAGTTAACTCTTCGCATGACTCAGCCATAAAAAGGAACGCATTTGAGTCAGTTCCAGTGAAGTGGATGAACCTAGAACCTATAGAAACTGAAGTAAGTCAGAAAGAGAAAGATAAATATCACATTCTAATGCATACATATGGAAACTAGAAAAATATCACTGAAGAATTTATTTACAGGGCAGCAGTGGAGAAACAGACATAGAGAATAGACTTATGAACATGGGGAGAGGGGAGGAGAGGGTGAGATTTATGGAAAAAGTAACATGGAAACTTACATTACCATATGTAAATTAGATAGCCAACATGAATTTGCTGTATGGCTCAGGAAACTCAAACAGGGGCTCTGTATCAACCTAGAGTGGTGGGATGGGGAGGAAGATGGAAGGGAAGTTCAAAAGGGAGGGGATATATGTATATCTATGGCTGATTCATGTTGAGGTTTGACAGAAAACAAAAAAATTCTGTAAAGCAATTATCCTTCAATAAAAAAATTAATTAAAAAAAAAAAGAGGCAATTGTGTTCCCACGGCCTGGGCTCCTGCCACCCTGAGGCTCCCTGGGAATATACTTGTGGCATTTGGATGTTTTTCTCACAAAGGCCTAGAGAAGAGAAGCAGCCACTCAACATGTAATAAATTATCCACCATGTCACGGCTTCAGCTGGCTGTGTTCTGACGCTTCTCCCCTTCTGAGGGTAGACAATCACCCTTCTCTAATTGCTCAGTTCATCTTGCTCATGGAGCTACAGCAACAATGGTACACTTTCAGTCATTATTGTTTGTTCAGAACGATTTTTTTTTTTTTTTTTTACCATTTTTAGTGTTTATTGAATTTGTTACAATATTGCTTCTGCTTGATGTTTTGTTTTTTTGGCCCCAAGGCATGTGGGATCTTTGCTCCCTGATCAGGGATTGAACCTGTAACCCCTGCATTGGAAGGTGAAGTCTTAACCACTGGAGAACCGGGGAGGTCCCTAGCATGATTTTGAATGAAACCAAATTATGCCTCAGTTTAGGCATGATTCTATTCTGAAGAGCAGAACCCCCTCCCCTCACCCAACAAGACTTCTCTCTTGGCCTGAGGGCTGCGCCTGTTTTCCAGGAGATCACAAAACAGCCCCTCCCCAAATGGGACCTGGAAATGAGGTCCTTGTGTATCTGGGGGCCATGAGCTGGCAGTGGATGGAGAATAACTGCAGGAAGGCAGTGAGTACATGCAGGTCCCTACCCCACTAACCAGTAGATTTCTCTGGAATACAGACCAGCCTTGGATCCTGCCCACGCTTATCTCTCTCTCTCTTTTTTTTTTTTCAAAGCACAGAATTAAATGGCTGGAAAATAGGGCGAATTGTCGACAAAATGAAATAGTATTTATTAGCCATCCCGTATTCATTTGCTTGGTGTTTTACAGTTTTGAGGAAGCTTACTTTTTGCACCGTGAGTACAGGTTATGCTCAGTAGCCACCATGAATATACGGAATATGTTGAAATCTGAGGCAACACAGCAGAGAGCGCTGATTCTTGGAGCAGCAGCGCGTGAAGAACACCTGAGAGAAATACCTGAGTGCGAGCTGGACATCAGGCCTGGCGATCTAAGTTGCTTAACTGATTGCTTAATTTATTTGTCCAACCCCATGTATTGAGGACTGATTAAGTAACAGGTACCAAATGAGGCACTGAGAGTTTAAACAATAAACCACTGCCTGTGGCTTTGAGGAGCTTGTACTCCAGAGAGAATTGATAGGAAGGGCAGGGAAGGGAAGCCTGGCGTGCTGCAGTCCATGGGGTCGCAAAGAGTAGGACATGACTGAGCAACTGAACAACACACTCCATAAGTAATTAGAGTAAGTGGTACATAAAGAATAGAAATTATTGGGGAGACATCAAGGAAGGATGAATGGACTCAGACTGAGGATATGGGATTCGGATTTGACTGGAACTTGTGGGGTTGGGGAGCTCCTGAAAGGTCTGTTGAGGGTATTTCAGGCCTGGAAACCAGAAGAACAGCAAGCAGTTAAAGGAATGTGAACAGTTGTTTGTGACCGAAGAATTCAAGGAGGGAAGTTGAGGAGCTGGAGAGAAGATGATGCTAGTTCAGGAAGCTTCTGAGTGTCCTGGGAAGGATGTGGGCGTTTACATCGAAGGCTTTAAGTGGGACGAGGACCTGAAAAGACTGACTCTGCCAGTGTGGAAGGGAGCGGATAGAAGAGGGAGGGCAGGAGCAGAGACACATGAGGAAGTGACGGAATTAGTGGGGCTGGCTCAACATGGGGTCTATCTCAATCTCATGCTTCCCTCTTTTCTCTTTTCAGTGCTTTTTGGGGCATTACTACACAGAGCTGTTGTATAATTTGACCATCTTAATCTGTGCATTCTGGAAGCATTTCCCCATGTTTTTTCATGGGTCCTGAGATTTGTCCTCTATTTCTGCCAGTCAGGGTGCACAATATTTTATATATATTTTATATAATAATAAAGCTATAATATAATCCCCCATCCCTGGGATTCTCCAGGCAAGAACACTGGAGTGGGTTGCCATTTCCTTCTCCAATGCATGAAAGTGAAGTCACTCAGTCGTGTTCATCTGCCTACTAGTAACTAGATGGAGGGCCATAACTATACACACAAGACACAAGACTATACACACTAGGCAGTATTAGAAGGAAGAAAAAAGACATGGTGGTTGGTTCCCTGTGTCATTCAGGGTTCTTAAGAGAAAAAGAGCCAGGAAATTGTATGTGTGTGTTTTTCTGCATGTGTATATATATACATATAGATAGAGAGAGAGACACACACACAAACACACACATACAGAATTATTTCAAGGAATTGACCTAAGTGATTATGGGAGCAGCTGGCAAGTCTGAAATCCATAAGGCAGGCCAGCAGCAGACTGGAAACTCTCACATGGGAGCTAATGCTACAGTCAGCAGATGGAATTTATTCTTCCTCTGGAAAACTTCAGTTTTGCTCTAAAGGCCTTTCAACTAACTGGATGAAAGCCACCCAGATTATCAAAGATAGTCTTTACATAAAATCAATTTAAGTAAAAATGTTAAGTACATCTTCAAAATGCCTCCCAAGTGACACTTAGACCTGTGTTTGGATAACTGGGCTATAGCCTGGCCAAGTCAACACATTAACCTGACAATCACAGTCCCTACAAAAGACATAACCATAATCAGGGTGGGTCATCAGAAGAAGGAATCCCAGGATGTGAGAGCCAGAAAGGGATTTAGAGCTCACCAAAATCAGTCTCTTCCATGCACAGGGAAGGGACCTTCAGTTGTACGTGATCTTGAAAACTGATTTTTCCAACCTAGCGATCTGTTGCAAGTGAAGAATTCAAGGGAATTGCTATAGAGGCCTGTGGTCAGCATCCTTTCTTGATTAAAGCTGTATGGAACAGAATGTGGGGACTTCCCAGGTGGTAAAGAACCTGCCTGCCAATGCAGAAGACACAAGAGATGCAGGTTTGATCCCTGGGTTGGGAAGATCCCCTGGAGGAGGACAAGAGAAACCCACTCCAGTATTCTTGCCTGGAGAATCCCATGGACAGAGGAGCTTGGCAGGCTATGGACCAAAGGTTCACAAAGAGTAAGGACACGACTGAAGTGACCCTAGCATGCACACACAGAACAGAATGTACACAGCAGGTGTCCTAAAATATTTTTTAGTTGCATCACAGGGGTATTGGAACTGGGCCTAAGGTGAGTCCTAGTCTTTGAGAGCAGGGTCCAAGCCATTCAGTTCACTGATATGTCCCTATCCCAGCCTAGCTATGCATGGCACGTAAAAGCTGCTCCAAAGCACTGGTAGGATTCATGAGTTGAATGAATGCATGGAATTCAGACCAGTTGGATGTGTAATATCCTGATTCTATCCATAAAAATGTAGACACTGAAAGGAAATATTCTAAGCATGAAGTATGGTGCTTTCTGAATTTCTTCATCAGTCCAGTGGAAATGGGACTAATAGGTGATGCTATAAAGCCTACCTAGGCTACGGTTTTTCCTATGGTCATGTATGGATGTGAGAGCTGGACTGTGAAGAAGGCTGAGCGCCGGAGAACTGATGCTTTTGAACTGTGGTGTTGGAGAAGACTCTTGAGAGTCCCTTGGACTGCAAGGAGATCCAACCAGTCCATTCTGAAGGAGATCAACCCTGGGATTTCTTTGGAAGGAATGATGCTAAAGCTGAAACTCCAGTACTTTGGCCACCTCATGCGAAGAGTTGACTCATTGGAAAAGACTCTGATGCTGGGAGGGATTGGGGGCAGGAGGAGAAGGGGACGGCAGAGGATGAGATGGCTGGATGGCATCACGAACTTGATGGACGTGAGTCTGAGTGAACTCCAGGAGTTGGTGATGGACAGGGAGGCCTGGCGTGCTGTGATTCATGGGGTCACAAAGAGTCGGACATGACTGAGTGACTGAACTGAACTGAATAGCTATATTCCAAGGATTATATGAGCATATATGTACATATATGTTTTATATATATAGCATTTAGCACAGTATCTGGCACATAGTAGGTGCTTGATAACTATGATCAGCATTATTTCACACTATCCACTTCTTGGAGACACTATTGGTATCACACCCATACTATTTTTTACGTCATGACACGTATGATAAAAGTACCAGCTCTGAGTGTTGAGCACCAATGACCCACAGATGCCCTTGGAGAGGATTACCGTCTACTAAAACAGGATCTATGTTCACCAGGCAGCTAGGGCTTCTTGCCCTCAAGTGACAGCCCACAGCCAATGACTGACCCATAAAGAGAGACAAAGAGTTAGCCTCTTTGCCTCAAGGTGGGACCAACTCCAAAGCTCACGGTAATAAAGCTGCAGCTAATCTCCAGCTGAGCTCACATCCTGGCATTTCCCCTGCTCCCTTCTGCTCCTCACACTCCCTTTCTCCAGAGAGAATGCCCTCACTAAAAAAATCTCTTGGATAAGAGTCCTTGTCTCAGGACCTGCTTCAAGGGAACGCAACTTAAGACATGAGCATTTACTTGGAGAGAACGCCCCTTCGCTGCCTGTGCAATAATTTTGCTCATGTGATTCTGCTATTCAGATCCCCAGGTGGGCCTCTGCCACATGCTGTTCCTAGCCAGAAGAGAAGAATGGCCTTGCTTCTGCAGCTGGCACCTGGCTCATCCATATCAGACCTCTCTAGGCTGGTGCACTGAGTCCTCTTCATCTCACATTTTGCCTAATTCTTCCTGGCCAAGTCTATTCAATTAGCCTTTCCTGTTTAAACCAAATAATCACACTTTTAATTACTAAAGCTTGAATTTTAGGGAAAGCATTCACTCACCCAACCAGCCAGCCAGCCAACAATTATGTAGTATTGTCCATGTAGCTGAGTGCTGCATTAGGTGCTAGAAATGTGGCTACAAACATAAAGATATAGTACCTAGCCTCCAGGATTTTACAGTCTGGAGGGGAAAATGGACAAATAGGCAACTGCAATGGAGTTTGTGATCCACTAGAACAGAATGCTACAAGAACACAGAGAAGAGGCTCCTAAATCAGGCTATGGTTCAAAATGGTTTGGTCTTCATTGTGATTGATCTAAACAGAAATATATAGAATGGATATCCCTTTAGCACACTGTAAATCAAAGTGGATTACTTCAGAGAAGAAGGTGTTATATGTAGAAAGATGTGTAGTTTTAAGCACAAAGAATGGTTGCCTAGTGATGGACAGAATAAAGAGTCATAAATGCAGAGGATTCTGCCTGCTGTGTTATTACTGCTATTGCTTTTCTCCCACTCAAATGGTCCCTTCCTGGGGACCCAAAGAAAGAGCAGCTGAATTAGATGTTTCTGCCTGGGGACTGGTGAGATCAGTGACAATCAAAGCTGAGTTATTCCACTGCCTGTTCACCTGATGGCATGGCTGATCTCCCCAGGCATGGCCAGGGCTCAGCGGTCTCACTGCACGCCTACCTTATTGCTGCTTAGTCTTCCCAAGACATTCATCAATCTATTCCTGCAAGACATGCGTAGGTTGTAGCCTAACCATGAGGTTAGGAATGTTAATTGTTCTGGGCTGATATGAGTGTGGCTGATGCTAATGGGAAAATAATTACTACTCTGTGCCTTTACGGGCATTTTCATTGCCCTCTGGTGGTTATGCAGTTTGGCTATAGATAGTAATGGAGCTGTTATTGCTTCAGCTATACAACTGGGGGGAGAAGGAAATGGCAACCCACTCCAGTATGGAGTGGAGGAGAATCCCAGGGATGGAGGAGCCTGGTGGGCTGCCGTCTATGGGGTCGCACAGAGCCGGACATGACTGAAGCAACTTAGCAGCAGCATACAAATGGGGAGAGTCAGATAGGAGGAGGTGTTTGAAGGGCTGGGACTTAATAAATAAACAATTCATTCCTCTTGAGTCTTCTTTTTTTTTTTTGCAGAGTTCTCTTTGCAAAATTTCTATGTAAAATTTTTAAAATACCTAAAATCTTAAAAATCCAAAAAACTTGGTGATTCAAGAACCCCAGCATCCCATTCATAAGTCAGCTCTGTTGGTGATTTTGTCCTGGAGTCTGATAAGAAGTATCCTTGTCTCTCTGGATGCCTCTGATTGCCTAGGTTCCTGAGTTACAAGCCTTGGGGTTGATCTAGATTCCTCCATCTCTCTTTCTCTTCTGTGCCCACCTTCAGTCACTCTCAAAGCCCATCAGGTGTATCTCTTGAGCATCCCGCTCCTCTCACCTCTTCTCAGGTCCTAATCACTGCTCTGGTAGCAGGTCTGGGCATTTGTCTCTTCTTGGACTATTGATTAACAACTGCCGCCTTACTGGTCTCCCACCTGTGGTCTCAACTATTTCAGCCCGCCAAGGATGCCACTTCCTTGTTCAAAATTCTCACTGACTACAGGATAAAATAAAAAGTTCTTTCTGGACTTCCCTGGTGGCTCATTGGTTGAGAATTTGCCTGCCGATGCAAGGAACATGTGTTCGATCCCTGATCCACCCGGGAAGATTCCACATGCTCAGTTCCACAACTACTAAGTCTGCACTCTAGAGCCTTCTAACTGCCCACTACTGAAGCCTGTGTGCCCTAGAGTCTGTGCTCTGCAGCAAAAGAAGCCATCACAAGGGTTAGTCCATGCAACGCAGCTACAGAAAGCCAGCACACAACAGCGAAGATCCAGTGCCGCCAAAAATAAACTAAATCAATAAACATTTAAAAATAAAAGTTCTTTCCAAGATGCTTCAAGATCTAACCCCTGCCCACCTCCTTTCATGCTTTCTTCTCCTTCCCAGCCCCGTGTAAGACTTCTGACTTGCTCTTCCCCGATTACATCACCTTCTCCTCCAGTGCCACTCCAACACTCTCATCCTTTGGAGGCTACTTCGTCTGAGAGCCTTCCTGCTTTGCCCAGGCAAACACGACCATACCTCCCCTGTGTCCTACAGGTGACATCTCTAGCACAGAAATGACCATCCTATAACGGTGGGTTGGCTCATCTGTTTTCTCAGAAGACTATGAGCTTCCAGAGTTTCATGAGGTTTTTCTCTCCTTCATGTTCTGAACCTCGCATAATTGCTACACACAGCAATTATTTAATATATGCTTAATAAATGAATGAAATGGTTTTCCTCCTCATGAGGTAGGATCTTCTGGACTAAAATGACAGATAGATCAATTAGTCTTCAGTAGAATCATATAAGATTATTATTATCAACTTATAGTCACACGGTCCCACCTGTTAGAAAGGGAGTCTCCCCATTCTTCATGTCCTAACATCTGCTGTTCTTAGAACACACTTTCTTCCTTTTCATATGATTTCAGCTTGAATGTGTATTCCTTAAAGAAGCTTACATTGAACACCCTTCCAACACCCATCAAACTAGGCTAGGCCCCCAGTTATATGTTCCCATGGCATCTGAATGTTGGTTTTCTGTTTTATTTACTCAAATTATTATTAGAAAATATTTGTTTGATAACTGTTTTATCTATTAAATATTAAACTCTTTGAAGGGCAGGGGCCTTATTTGTCTTATTCATTGTTATGTTCCTCGGCCTGGCATATCACCTTACCTACACAGAGTATGTCATACATATTCAAAATAAGGAACTGAAAAAGCTTCTAAGGCAAGACATTCTTTTGACATCTTCTTTATGCACAGATTAACAGGTTACATAATTGCACCTCTTCCCTGAGATAGGCTGAAGTGCATGTTTCCTTGTAAAACATTTTAAGCAACAGGTTGAGATTTCATTAATTCAAACTAAGAAGAATAAAGGAGAAGACAGGGTCTTTTGAATGTGCTGTTAATTTCAATTTCAGCTTTTTTTCCAGGTCAGTTTGGCTCAACCTCTCCTGAGCACCTACTCTGTGCTAGGCACTATCTTGGACTCAACACCTGGTATACAAACATGAGTACAACATACTCTGACTCTCCGATGCTTAACGTCCTTTGAGAAATGCCTTTCTGTAGATTAATCAAATTTAATTCATTTTAAGCACAACCTATTTCTTTGAATCATGTGGTCATCTCTCCCCAGTTCTGTCTGTAGTGTTGTTTACTGTCATAACCATTTGGTTAATCATTATTTCTCTCTCCTACATCAAAACTTTTGATTATGATCAAACTGCTCCTTCTCCAAAATCATTGCTCCTTCTCTGTGCTGCTCTGTTCTCCCAGGACTGGTCTTCATAACACCTTCCACTGCATCGTCCTTACTCCTTCATTCCTATTCTGTGTGTGCCTGCAGGGCAGGAACCATTGCTTCATTCTGTTTCTAGCCCAGTGATTTAGATATAGGAGATGCTCAATGATTTTTTGGCCACCTGATGCAAAGAACTGACTCCATGGAAAAGACCTCGATGCTGGCAAAAGGCAAAAGGAGAAGCCGGCGGCAGAGGATGAGATGGTTAGATAGCATCACTGACTCAATGGACATGAATTTGAGCAAACTTCAGGAGATAGTGGAGGACAGAGGAGCCTGGAGGGCTACAGTCTACAATGTCACAAAGAGTCGGACATGACTTAGTGACTGGACATGACTTAGTGACTGAACAACAACAACGATTTTTGCTGTTCTTACAATGAATGAATAAATGAATAAAACTCATGTTTTTAACTAGAGATTGTGCAAGACTCTTTCTAAAGGATTGTTTGCAGTTAGTGATAATCACTCTTACAAAGACCTAAACAAAATTCCTGTTTTTTCTCCCCTGCAGTCAAGTAAGTTAAATATCCATATCATATCCTATATCTCAGGATTCCGTAAGATTCAGTAATATGAAGCTACTGTTTCTGTGCATCAAAAACAATTGAATATCAGTACTTCATGTGGCTCAACCTAATACTTATCTGCTCATGAATGATGGTGCCAAGGTGAACATCAAAGTCTACATTTAAATGTTTCAGATTCCAAAAGAGAGGACTATTTTCCTTATCCCATTCCAGATCTTCTCCCTGGCTTATGTCTCCAAAGTTATTCAGGAGTGTCTGCAAAGACCACTGCTTCTTCCATTTTCCCTGAGATTATAAATGTTTGGCACATGGTGCAGAAATAATCATTTTAAGGATCATTTAGAAAAGGTTAGCATTTATAGCCAATTAGCAAAGGCCCAACACAAGTGTATGTTACAATAAATGTCTCAGAACGAACACTAAGCTGCACAGTGGATATTATTCACATCATGATGAGAATCTCCAGGTGGTCGGGATGAAGGGCTTGATGGGTAACGGTTTTGGTGAAGCCTCTTCTTTTCTGGAATGAGAGTCACACTTTCTGATTATTTGTTTCTGGGCCTTTAACCCCACTGCCCTGCCCTCATCTCACGTGTCCAACATCCACAGAACAAAGCTATCCTCTGAACCGTCTAACCCACAGTGTCTGCCTGAGACTCTATTGACCATTCCATGTTTTATTCCATTTCCTAAGCAAATGGCATCATTGGCTCCCAGCATCTTGCCCCATCTCCTGTCTGTGTCTGTTTGTTCACCACTAGAATCACACAACCAATATTTCTCTCCCAGAATTGCCCTAGATTTCCCTCTTTGATGGGCTTCCCTGGTGGCTTAGATGGTAAAGAATCTGCCTACAATGCAGGAGATCCAGGTTTGATTCCTGGGTCAGGAAGATCTCCTGGAGAAGGAAATAGCAACCCACTCCAGTACTCATGCCTGAAGAATTCCACGGACAGAGAAGCCTAGCAGGCTATAGCCCATGGGGTCGCAAAGAGTGGGACACGGCTAAATGACTAGCACTTTCACTTTCACTTCTTTCCCTCTTTGACAGAGGCTGCATTTTCTCTGGTCACTCTAAATGTCATCTTAGGATACTAATGGAATCCTTGGGACCTAAGCTCCACACTATCCCTACTCCCTCCTCACAGTATGTCCCAGGCTTACCTAAAAAGGCAGAGGAACAGAAGGCAGGAGAGGGGTGAAGCCCAAGAACCTGGGTACTTTTCTTGATCAAGAATCAGGACTGCTCTGGATTTACAGAGGCTGTGTATGAAAGTGTGCTGTGTAGTTCAAGGCCACCAGAGTTACAGAGGTCAAAGTCACTTTAGCAGGAACCTTGACCTGGCTTCCAGGGAAAACTGCCTCCAGCTTTCCCTTAGACAGTAGCCCTTTTTGTCTGCCAGGCCAATAAATCCCTGCTCCCATCTTATAGTATTTAAGCTTCAGTTTGAGTCCTTGGTCCCCTGAGGTCTACCAGCTCCCACCTCCTGCCCTGTCTTTCTTTTTCCCTTGTTCGGTGACATCTGTTGAATGAGGCACACAGGATTTGCAGTCACTGCAGTCGGCCTTGTGATTGTGAGGTAACTGGATGATATTATCACCTTCTCAGAAAGTCTTCAACACTATCACGAGGAAGTGAGACATTGCTCTCCTGGCAGGTATCTGTGTTGTCAGTTAAGATAACCACTACGTTCCATTACAATCACATCATTCAGCCATTTTTTTCCACAGTGGGCATGTCCACAGAGACACTGAGAGACGTGAGAGTCCAGAGCACTCAGCTAAAGTACAATTCTGTAAAAAGGGAATTATAATAGGATGTACCTCACAAGTCATTGCTAAAATTAAATGACATTGAATATAAAGTACTTAAAACAGTGCCTGGGAAGAGACTAACCCAAAGATGTACTGTTATATTAGTAGTAGCAGTCATAGAAACAGTGTTTAGCATCTGACTTGGAGGAATATGTTTTCCAGCAGTGTGTTTCTCCTATGTAAGAACTCACTGAAGCTCTTGAGTATGTCCCTGGGCCAACCTGAGCTCTCTGGACTTCTGAGAATCATAGGTTTTCCATAAAGAGTCCCAGACTAGAAGTCAGACGACTTGAGGGGGTGCTGGGTGGGTTCAGTAGTTATGTTTTCTATGTAATTCATTCATAGCCTACACGGACCAGTCCACATACTGGGTTTTTCTCTTGTTACTGAGTGTATTCTTCACATCAGTTCTGCATGGTTGTTACTATTTTCCTTATTTCATGAAGAAGAAATAAACTCAGGTCTGTTTAACCACTGAGTCGATGTTATGGAAAACACAGGTCCGGAACCACTATTAAAATCTCGTTTTAAAACCCCAGCATGTGGTTCTACAGAAAGTTTTTAAAACCTTTGCGACTCTTTATTTCTCCTGCCTGTAAAACTGGAATCTCCCTCCCAGGTCCATCTCACAGGGTTAGACTCCAAAGGAAGTGTTTATGCATTGGAATCCTTACTCCAAATAGAAAGAAGCAATTGGAAAAAAGAACAAACGTAAAAAGTAGGGTAACACGAGGAGGGGACTCGAGAGCCCATTTCCCTCCATGCCCTCAGATGAGTGGCAGGAATGTTGGCCAATAGTGCTGCAGGAGGCGGTAGGGGCGGGGTTGCCCCTCTGCCCCAAGAGGCTTTGCGGGAAAAGAAACGGTCGCGCGCCTGCTCTGCCAGGGGTAGGCTCTGAGGAAGCCAGAGGAGCTTTCAAGGCCAAAGCGCCAGCTCCAGGCACTGAGAGGCCTGGCCTTAGTGGAAAGAGCCTGGCGAAACCTCATTAGGAAGAAGAGCAGGCTGCTGGCGAAGTTACTACCTGCTGCGAATGGCCTCCTCGGCCCGGCTCTGGATCCAGGCGTTGGGACAGTTGATTTCTGTGACTAAACCCCGGCCTACTGATTCCTCTCTCATTCCCGAATGTTCCAGGGGCAAGGAACAAGGGGAGGCTGGAGGAGGAGCAGGAGAAGGAGTAGGGACTGTTTTCCTACCAGAAACACATTTGCAGTAGTCCTAGAAGGAGCAATTCAGAACAGTGGGATTCGAGGAAACAGTGACACCTTGGTTCACACATGTGGATGTGAGCCATTCACTTTGCATCTTAGGCCGCCGCACGCCATCACGTGCTTTGTTGCCATCCTTCCGACTGGTTTCCTGCTTCAAGATTTTGCCAGTTTCTACGGTGCCCACCGCAGCCCAGAGTGATTGCTGCTAAACGCTCAGGACATTCCCCTACATAAAACTCAAGAGATTTTCCATTACCCTCAGATAAAGACCTAACGCTGAATTTGGCTTTCAAGGCCATGGGGTGGCGGGTGACCTCTGATTACTGCCCCAGCCCCTGCTCTAGACACCTTCCACTGCCTTTCTTCAGTTAAGGTTTTGTGAGATGAATACATAAATAAATGAGTTATTTCTAGAATTTTCAGCAATATTATCAGAATAGAAGCCCTCCATAATCTGAGGTGAATGCTTAGTAATCGCCTCAGATTGGCAGTCAGCTCCACCTTGGAGTCCAGGAAACCAGGAAGGCTAGCTCTGGCCCCGCTGCTGATTTTACTGTGTAATCTACCACACCTTGCTTCCAGTCTCTGTTCCTTATTTTAAAAATAGAGCCAAAGACTCTGATGCTGGGAGGGATTGGGGGCAGGAGGAGAAGGGGATGACCGAGGATGAGATGGCTGGATGGCATCATGGACTCGATGGACGTGAGTCTGAGTGAACTCCGGGAGATGGTGATGAACAGGGAGGCCTGGCATGCTGCGATTCATGGGGTCGCAAAGAGTCGGACACGACTGAGCGACTGAACTGAACTGACCTAACACTTCGTTTTATATTTTTACCTTTTCATCTTACTTCAATGATAAATATAATAGTACATGGAGGTGCACTCTACAAAGTATTATTATACATGCCCCTTGTATCAAGTTGGACACCTTAAAAATAGGCCATGTAGAACGTGCATTTTATATGCAGTATGTAATACCTAAGATTTATTTTTGTATCTGACATAGATTTAAAGCACCTCAGATTCCTTTTCCTATGGCTCTCTGAGGTGTCCACCTCACTTGTAAGTCTTGCCTACTTCTGTTCACCAGTTATTGTACATTTTAGCAGAAGGGCATTGAGAGAAGGGGAGATAAAAGATGTTAACTAGGGAGTCCTGCCTGAATTAATAAAACTGGCTCTGTCTTAAGGAGACCTTATAAAGCAACTTTGTGTGTGTGTGTGTGTGTGTGTGTGTGTGTGTACCAAATACAGTGATGGCCCTCAAAGGAACTGGAATAGCTTATAAAATAGAATATGGTATCATGGTATGTTGTAGGTTCCTGCACATACCATTCTCTTAATTACCTCATTTTCTCTGTCTTCAATGCCCTGTCCCAGTCTGAAGTGCCTCTCTTCTTACCCCAAGCTGCAGCAAACATGTACTTTTCAATTCACTAAGTGAAAGTGTTAGTCAGTCATGTCTGACTCTTTGTAACCCCATGGGTTGTAGCCCGCCAGGCTCTTCTGTCCATGGAATTCTCCAGGCAAGAATACTGGCATGGGTTGCCATTCCCTTCTCCAGGGAGTTTTTTTGACCCAGGAATTGAATCTGGGTCTCCTCTATTACAGGCAGATTCTTTACTGTCTGAGCCACCAGGGAATCTAATTCTTGGAAAATACAATACATAGTGCATGAAGAATGAAGAAATGAAAGAATGATAGATGGATTGATGTTTGGACACCATGGACATTAAGTCAGAAGAGCGGGATTCTTGTTTGGACAGGCACAATCACCTTGTAAAGTAAGCAGAGCAGAAATTACTGGCCCCATTTTACAAATGCTAAAATTGAAGTTCAAAAGGTTAAGTGATTTGGTTGAAGAGATACTGTTACAAAGTGACAGAACTGGCCCTTAACTCTTAGGAATTTTTCTTCCCACAACATCATAATTCTTGTAGTCAAGAAAGACTTTACTTCCATATTTTAGCCTGAGAAGAAGCCATGTTTAGAGAAAAGAACACTTACATGCCTGTCTCCTTCACCACCTCCTCCTCCCCTAAGCAAAGCATTTCAAGGCAGGCTAGTCCTTGGGTTAAGTTTAAAGACAGATCTGTAAAGTGATGGCTGTTAGGAACATGGTAAAGAACTAGACATTATGAGATTTCAGCTCATTTTTGCACAGACTTTTAATGGGTGACAATACAGTTCTCTGCTTATGAAAGGAGCCTGTTTCCATAGCAAGGGCAGGACTGAGGGAGGAAAGAGAGAAACAGTGGAGAGTGTTTTCTCCGAATCATTTCTCCAGATACAGTGAACGATACAAAAGGCAAGTGCAATTCACTGATGAGTAGTTTAGCAAGGGTGAGCTCTGAGAAGTAGAACAGTTCTTTGGGTCTCACCCAAGTGACAAGATCCATGAGAAATGTGGGCATAAAAATGCTTTATTGAGCACATGAACCAGGCCTATTTCATTTGGTCTGGCTTCAGTTCAGTTCAGTTCAGTTGCTCAGTTGTGTCCAACTCTTTGCGACCCCATGAACCACAGCACACCAGGCCTCCCTATCCATCACCAACTCCTGGAGTCCACCCAAACCCATGTCCATCGAGTCGGTGATGCCATCCAACCATCTCATCCTCTGTTGTTCCCTTCTCCTCCTGCCCTCAATCTCTTCCAGCATCAGGGTTTTTTCAAATGAGTCAGCTCTTCGCATCAGGTGGCCAAAGTATTGGAGTTTCAGCTTCAATATCAGTCCTTCCAATGAACACCCCGGACTGATCTCCTTTAGGATGGACTTGTTGGATCTCCTTGCAGTCCAAGCGACTCTCAGGAGTCTTCTCCAACAGTTCAGTTCAGTTCAGTCACTCAGTCGTGTCTGACTCTTTGCGACCCCATGAATCGCAGGATGCCAGGCCTCCCTGTCCATCACCAACTACCAGAGTTCACTCAAACTCACGTCCATTGAGTCAGTGATGCCATCTAGCCATCTCATCCTCTGTCGTCCTCTTCTTCTCCTGCCCCCAATCCCTCCCAGCATCAGAGTCTTTTCCAATGAGTCAACTCTTCTCATGAGGTCGCCAAAGGACTGGAGTTTCAGCTTCAGCATCATTCCTTCCAAAGAAATCCCAGGGCTGATCTCCTCCAGAAAGGACTGGTTGGAACTCTTTGCAGTCCAAGGGAGTTATTTCTGCTTTATTGACTATGCCAAAGCCTTTGACTGTGTTGATCACAATAAACTGTGGAAAATTCTTCAAGAGATGGGAATACCAGACCACCTGACCTGCCTCTTAAGAAACCTATATGCAGGTGAGGAAGCAACAGTTAGAACTGGACATGGAACAACAGACTGGTTCCAAATAGGAAAAGGAGAATGTCAGGGCTGTATATTGTCATCCTGCTTATTTAACTTATATGCAGAGTACATCATGAGAAACACTGGACTGGAAGAAGCACAAGCTGGAATAAAGATTGCTGTGAGACATATCAATAACCTCAGATATGCAGATGACACCACCCTTATGGCAGAAAGTGAAGAGGAACTAAAAAGCCTCTTGATGAAAGTGGAAGAGGAGAGTGAAAAAGTTGGCTTAAAGCTCAACATTCAGAAAATGAAGATCATGGCATCTGGTCCCATCACTTCATGGGAAATAGATGGGAAACAGTAGAAACAGTGTCAGACTTTATTTTGGGGGGCTCCAAAATCACTGCAGATGGTGATTGCAGCCATGAAATTAAACGACACTTACTCCTGGGAAGGAAAGTTATGACCAACCTAGATAGCATATTCAAAAGCAGAGACATTACTTTGCCGACTAAGGTCCGTCTAGTCAAGGCTTTGGTTTTTCCAGTGGTCATGTATGGATGTGAGAGTTGGACTGTGAAGAAAGCTGAGTGCCAAAGAATTGATGCTTTTGTACTGTGGTGTTTTCCAACACCACAGTTCAAAAGCATCTGGCTTACATCTCTCCATATAGACTGAAGCTAGACATCCTGGGTTTTAAACCCCAGCTCTACCAATAGCTAGAGTCCTAGATATGATTCTTAAACTCTTTGTCTGTTCTCATCTGTAAAATAGGGATAATCATAATTAACACCTCCTGTGTAGATTGTTGTGAGAATTAAATTAATTAGTTTATGCTAATACCCTTAGGTCAGTGTCTGACACATGATAAATGCTGCTATCTGTCATCATTACACCTGCCTCTTGATAAATGAAGGAGGGCATATACATTAAGAAAGTTATTTTCAATTAGGTCACAAAATAGAGGAAAGAAAAACAGAGAAAAAAGAGTAACGCGACCACCTGGGATACATATACACTTTCTGACACTCTTCTCCATCTCCCATCCCTAACCTTCTGGATATTCAGACTCATTTGGTCTGGGAATAGACATGGGCATTGTGTTTTGAAAAGGAAGATGTAAAATGCTTTCTTTCATTCTATTCTCCAACCTTACACCCCAACAGAATAAGGGACTTCTCTAGAGGGGAAAAGATATTTTTACTTTGTGAGGATTACAGCATAATGTAAGTGTAGGCAAGGCATGCATGCATTATTAAGTCTATACAAACTTGATTGAAACCAACCCAATTCAGGATTAAACTGTTTTTGCATTATAGATAAGCTGATGAACCCTCCTCAGACTTACAAATGATGTTAATATGATACTCTTACTATGGGCACTAAAGCCCTAGTAATTTAAAGCTGGCTCATACAGTATTGTGTTTATTATACCTCAACTGACTTTTTTCACTTAAGAACATGTGGACATACTTCCAAGTTCATGCATCTAAATCTCACTCATTCTTTTTAATAGCTGTATAATATTCCATAGTTTTTTTCCCCATTCATTCTTCAAGCATCTACTATTGTAGGAAATACAGATTGTCTGCCTAGACTTTTATCACTGAGCAACAAGCACCTTTGCACATAAATCTTTAAATTAAATACTAGGGCATTTTTTCTTTCTTCTTAGGATAGAATAACAAAAGCATAATGGTCAGATCACTATGTATATTGGTGATTTTAGATGATAGCACCAACAAGGTTAAAACACTTCACCACTGCACCCCACCCCCCCACACACACACACCATGAGCTTCCCCAGAGCCTATTCTGTGTAATGTGGGAAAGGGTCAGGCTGACCCAGAATATCTTCAAGGAGATGCAGCTGTGAGTACAAGTCTATGATTCATGGTTTATAGAGTATTTTTGATTTTATGAGTCAGCTAAAATCTTATTAGGTAATATGCCTAACATGCCACCTTCCCTTATCAGAATATAACTGTGTCCTTAATATGGCTGAGCGTTTTGCCCACCCTTGTTTGGCCACAAGCATCAATCTGCCTTCCATTACTGCTCCCAGTTTTGCATGGAATCTGCTTGAGGGAGAGAGGGAGTGGGCTGCAATAGATGCAAATCAAGTACAGGGGCAAGTGAAAGGAATTTTGTTGGGGTGGGAATCATCATAAGCTCAACTGAGAGACCACAGGAGAGGTGTCTGGCAGCAGCATAGAATCTGTTTCCTTATTTCCATGCTCCCTCTTTCTGCTCAGAAACATTTTCCGTGGAATAGCTGCTGACTTCTGTAGCACCGTCCTGTAAACTCCTAAAATCCAGCGGACTCTATTGTCGCACTTCATCAGCTGTGTTATATTTCCTAATAACTGGCACATAATTGACATCCTATCCCTGAAAAGCTGGCCCCAGATAAATGGCTTCCAAGGGCTTAATGATAAATCAGAGACGCTTTGAATGGATTCTGAACATATTCTAAGTCAGGACAAATCCTCCCTAGAATCCAATTTGGCTGCTTCATTACTGGTTCTGTCTCCTGCATGCAGAAAGATGATAAACAACATTGTAAAGATGTAGATGAGATTGGCTTTTGTGACCTAATGTTTCTGAAGAGAGAAGTACATATTGTTAAAATGGAAAAAATGCACACAACCCGCTGGCAACAGAGTATTACAAGCTTCATTTTGAACAGGAATCTTTTGTGATTTTATTACTTTGGAGACAAAGACCTGACTGCTTCTGAATTTTATAGTGGTTTAATTAACCTTTGTGCACAGAGCTGGTACACCTACTTGAACTAAAAAGCACTTAAAAAATTGGAAGTTGCCAGCTATTTCTTACAGACCCAGACCAAGGTTTTATAGGGGTAGATACAGGAGCAATGAAATCAGGGACTGCACTGGTAGTCCAGTGGCTAAAACTCCATGCTTCTGATGCAGGGGGCCCAGGTTTGATCCCTGGTCCAGGAACTAGATCCCACATGTCAGAACTAAAGGTGCTGCAGTGAAGATTGAAGATCTCTCATCCTGATGCAACCAAATAAATAAATAATAAACAAAATAAATGTTTTTTTTTTTTTTTTTTTTAAGGAATGATGAGGTCAAAGCTTTCCAGGTCAGGCTCTGGGGGAGCTGAATTCCAACAAATGACTGAACTTCTCTGTGTCTCAGTTTCTTCATTTGGAAAATAGGCTAATAGCAGTTTGTACTTCATTTTTTAAAGTAGTGCTGAGAAGAACCAAGAAACAACCAAGAGAAGTGTATGGGAAAAGAGTGAAAGTTTGATTAGGAAATTTAGCCACAGAAAAATCATTAAAGACTGTTGGAGTCTGGCTGTTAACAAGTTCAGAGTGTTTAACAAGTTTCAGTGTAAGGTGTTGGGATTGACTGTATAGTACATATGTTGTTTCTGTTCACGGCCTTTGGAATTAGACAGACCTGGGTTTATATCCTTGCCCTACCATATAGCAGCTGTGTGACCTCCGTTTCTTCACTTACCTTCTGGGGAACAAATATCGCAGAGTGCATAGCCAACACATTGTAAGGATACAGTACATGGCAGCTAAGATGATTATTACGCTCTTAACTATTGGCTGCCGTGTGTTGATCCTTGTATTAACTTCCTGTTGCTGCTGTAAGAAACTACCACAATTTTCGTGACCTAAAAACAACCCAAATTCATTCTTTCACGGTTCTGGAGGCCAGAAATCTGAAATCAAGGTGTCAGCCAGGTCACACTCGCAGCACAGGCTCCAGGGGAGAACTAGCTCTTGGCCTCCTCTAGCTTCTGGCGCTGCCAGCATTCCTGGTGTTCCTGGGTTTCTGGCTGCATCACTCTAACCCCCACCTCTCTCTTCATATCACCCTCTCCTCTGTGCATGTCTAATCTCTCGAAAAGACACTTTTGGGTTTACAACGCACCCAGATAATTCTGGATAATCTCATCTCTAACTCTTTAATGTAGTCACATCTGTTATAAGGTTATAAAATAACATCCGCAGGTTCTAAGGTGATATCTTTGGGAGCACCACGAAGGCCACTATAATCCCTTACCATGTGTCAGGCTATCTTGGGTTTCTAGGAATGTTTCTCATTTCTAGTTGAGGAATTGAAAGTGAAGCAACCACAACTTTTTAAACCAGAATGCAGAGAGAAATAGGAAGCATTCATCAATTGAGGACAAAGTAAAAACTTTGTTTCTGTGTTACTGGGTCATCATTACTAGCATAAATAATGATCTGCACAGGTGATATACCTTAGAGATGGAGACCTTAGACCCTGGACCCAAACCAGCATTTCCTGCGATTCCTGCACTGCCGGCAGATTCTTTACCCCTGAGTCACCAGGGGAGCCCCTGATGGCTTATAGATTAGGTGTAACTTTGGGAAATTATGCCTCATTTTCCTTAAGAGGAGTTCAGTTAGGGTACCCACCTCAGGGAGGACTGAAAGGGGTCCAGCTTGCAGTAAATATTATGTGTTAGCTGTTATCATGCATTTCTGTGGATGTAGAGGAAAAAAAGATGTGGGACCATGTGGGACACTTGCTACATTTCTAGGATTTGAAATCCCCACTATCAGCCTTTTTTTTAAATTTCAGTTTCATGACTTGCATCTGAGAGCATTATGCCGAGAACATTCTGGTTAATTAAGAATCATAGTTATCAGGACCCTCATTAATTGAGATTTCCTTTGTAATTATGGACATTGAGCGTGTGCACTGCATGAGTGCTGTGCTGTGTTTAGTTGCTCAGTCGTGTCCGGCTCTTGGCGACCCCATGAACTGTAAGCTGCCAGGCTCTTCTGTCCATGGTAGATGTATGAAAAGGCAGATCCAACTTGTGGGTGTTGAAACTTAAAGAACATGGGGACCTTTTTGATGAAGAGGAACACAAAACCACAGATGCAAAATTAGGTATGAAAGTGAGTATTTGTTTACAATGAGGAGAAAACACAACAAATCACCAATTCATGCTGGTCACAGAAGGCAAAGAAATGCAGATTTCAGGGCCTATGCATATGATTGTGGTCTGGGTGGTTAAAAGCAGCAGCTCCAGAAGTGGTCTTGGCACAGTGGATAACTTGATTAACAGCCCTCCTCTCCCAGACCGTGAGTCAATAAAGTTAAATCCATTAATAAAGGAAATTCATTATATGTAAACTAAAGGCAATTTATTTTCCTTTGACTTCATAGGAAAAATTTACATATATGTCTGAACCAACATTCCAATTTGGAATTAGGAAATTCAGTCCTATGTTTCCTTTTATGTCCTTAGTCTTCATCTAGAAAAGAATCCTTCTTCAGATTCTAGGTCTTATTTGGATGGAGAAGCGTGTCTAGAAAAGAGGACCTGGGGCATTACCAAGGTCACAGTACCATCTGGAGCAACATACTTTTGTTTTGATGTTCTCCTTCTCTATTCTTTATACACACACACACACACACACACACACACACATATATATGTTTGTTTATTTATTTTTGGCTGTGCTGGGTCTTTGATGTTGCATTCTGGCTTTTCTTTCTGTGGTGAGCAGGGGCTACTCTTCTTTGCGGGGCGCAGGCTTCTCATTGTGGTGGCTTCTCTTGTTGCAGAGCACAGGCTCTAGGGTGCTCCGGCTTCGGTAGTTGCAGCTCCTGGGCCCTATAGCACATGCTTAGTCGTTGTGGTGCATGGACTTAGTTGCTCCTCAGCGTGTGGCATCTTCCAAGCTTAGGGATCAAACCCATGTCTCCTGCATTGGCAGGCAGATTCTTTACCACTGAGCCACCAGGGAAGCCCTCTCTTATTTCTTCAGTACTTGAGTGTTCAGGTGCTGTGTGTCTGAGAGAGAAAGTATGTATTGAAGAATATGTGTTGTGAGGGACTTCTCTTGTGGTCCAGTAACTAAGACCCTGAGCCCCCAGTGCAGGGGGCCTGGGTTTGGTTCCTGGTTGGGGAACTAGATCCCACATGCTGCAACTAAGAGTTCACATGCCACAGCTGAAAAATCCCACATGCCTCAACAAAGATTGAGGGTCACACGTTCTGCAATTAAGACTTGGTGCAGCCAAATTAATGAGGAGAAAACACAACAAATCACCAATTCATGCTGGTCACAGAAGGCAAAGAAATGCAGATTTCAGGGCCTATGCATATGATTGTGGTCTGGGTGGTTAAAAGCAGCAGCTCCAGAAGTGGTCTTGGCACAGTGGATAACTTGATTAACAGCCCTCCTCTCCCAGACCGTGAGTCAATAAAGTTAAATCCATTAATAAAGGAAATTCATTATATGTAAACTAAAAGCAATTTATTTTCCTTTGACTTCATAGGAAAAATTTACATATATGTCTGAACCAACATTCCAATTTGGAATTAGGAAATTCAGTCCTATGTTTCCTTTTATGTCCTTAGTCTTCATCTAGAAAAGAATCCTTCTTCAGATTCTAGGTCTTATTTGGATGGAGAAGCGTGTCTAGAAAAGAGGACCTGGGGCATTACCAAGGTCACAGTACCATCTGGAGCAACATACTTTTGTTTTGATGTTCTCCTTCTCTATTCTTTATACACACACACACACACACACACACACACACACATATATGTTTGTTTATTTATTTTTGGCTGTGCTGGGTCTTTGATGTTGCATTCTGGCTTTTCTTTCTGTGGTGAGCAGGGGCTACTCTTCTTTGCGGGGCGCAGGCTTCTCATTGTGGTGGCTTCTCTTGTTGCAGAGCACAGGCTCTAGGGTGCTCCGGCTTCGGTAGTTGCAGCTCCTGGGCCCTATAGCACATGCTTAGTCGTTGTGGTGCATGGACTTAGTTGCTCCTCAGCGTGTGGCATCTTCCAAGCTTAGGGATCAAACCCATGTCTCCTGCATTGGCAGGCAGATTCTTTACCACTGAGCCACCAGGGAAGCCCTCTCTTATTTCTTCAGTACTTGAGTGTTCAGGTGCTGTGTGTCTGAGAGAGAAAGTATGTATTGAAGAATATGTGTTGTGAGGGACTTCTCTTGTGGTCCAGTAACTAAGACCCTGAGCCCCCAGTGCAGGGGGCCTGGGTTTGGTTCCTGGTTGGGGAACTAGATCCCACATGCTGCAACTAAGAGTTCACATGCCACAGCTGAAAAATCCCACATGCCTCAACAAAGATTGAGGGTCACACGTTCTGCAATTAAGACTTGGTGCAGCCAAATTAAAAAAAAAAAAAAAAAATATATATATATATATATTAAAAAGATGTGTTTTAAGTCCTGACCTGCTGGGCTTTTCAGTGTTGTCTGTTTAACTTTGGAAGAGCTAAGAGTATTCTGGAAAGTATCGCCCTGCACTGGGACCGCTAGAAGAGAGACCAAGTCTTATTATATCTCCTTCCCATTTCTTTTTCTGTCTTCTTTACCTATCCCCCTGCCCCATATTGCAGAATCCTACACAGATACCAAGTAAAGAAAGCACTCAATAATTGGAATCCGAAATACTCAAAAGTATGAATAGCTAATGATGACAGAATTTGGGGTACTATGACAGGAAATGGGAAGCTCAGTGGGGAAGCTGTGGGATGAGAGCCTTCAGGCACTTGCCAGATGACTCAAATGCCATGCCCACTCAAATGCCCACTCTTCTTACTCACAGGCCATTGCTGCCCTTGGAGAGAAGCTGACCCCTATATATCGGGCAGTGCAGCTGAGCCAGCTCTGCCAGGCCCAGTGACAGTGACATGCCCACACCAACCTGTCCACACCTCCTCCTCAGCCAGAAGCCACAGGACATGGAGGAGTATTGCGGATTCCAGTGTGGGTCACCACAGAATTCATGCTTCCTGAAGTCCAGGGTTCATCTACATCCCTCAGAGACGAGCAGAAAGGTAAGAACAAAACTGGCATCAGCACCTTGATGATAAATGAGACTTGATTTTGCTGAGTGACTCAGGGTTCCATCCTGTTAACAAATATGTGTAGTAGCCAGTTATTCAAATATTCATTGAGCAAATACTTCGTAACACATGCCAGGCACAGGTCAAAGATACAAAGAAAAAGTTCACAAGTATAAAAACAGATATGAGTATACTAGAAATAATGTAGTGTAATGGGATAATTTCTATAATAGAAGATAAATAAAAGTTTAAGGAAACCAAGAAATAGGAATGATTAGTTGTATGTGTGTGTGTGTGAGAGTGTGTGTGTGTGTGTGTAGGAGGTTGTCATCCAAACCAGAGAAATGTGTTTTGTTTTTTTTTTAGTATATAAGTTAACCAAGTTTCCCAGTGTCTCCTACCAGTACAGCCCTTTCCCCTGTAGCAAATAGCTTTCCTCTTGCCTTCTTGTCAGGTTCACCTTCGTCAAATGTAGTTTGAATGAAAAGGAGTCACATCATGTCCATTCATGAGCTGGGATGGCCCATGCTTCAGCCTTCTCTCCACTGTAGCCTGTCCTTAATGGCCAGTCACAGCTCGTGCAGTTATTGACCTATCCTTCCATCCCCTCACACTGGGCAACATCTCTGTTCATCCCCAAAGCACCCCTCAATCAAAGCTATTGTGTATAATAGACTTGCAGAGTGGTTGGAGGTTATAGGAGGCGTCACAAGAAAATGAAAAACTATTTAAAACAGAAAATAAAAATGCCAGTGTTCTGCAAAATGCTGTAGCCATTCTTGCCCCCAAGCAATTTTTCACAACGCTTGTTGAACCTCAAGGCCTGCTACCTTCTGTTGTCTCTCCAGGAACCACTGCCTTTTCTTGGAGACTAAGACCCTATGGTGTCACTTGGCTTCTCTGAGGAAACTCAGATTTTTGGTAACTTTATTAAGCAGAAGCTTGGTGCTTCTATGTCCTAGTCTCTGTAAGTCAAACCAGGTCATTCTTGAGGTCATTTTTACGGATCAAGGCCATACCTTGGGGACTTCCCTGGTGGTCCAGTGGCTAAGACTCTGTACTCCCACTGCAGGGAGCCTGGGTTCGATCCCTGGTCAGGGAACTAGATCCCACGTGCCACAACGAAGTGTTCACATGCTGCAGCTGAAGTCTTACATGCCACTATGAGGATCGAAGATCCCTTGTCGTACAACCAAGACCTGGTACAGCCAAATAAATAAAAATTTTAAAAACCATTTAAGAAAAGAAAGCCTCACTCTGATGCCGTTTCCTTTGAGAAGCTTCTCCCCGACACAGAAGAGCAAGTCATTTCTGTTGTTGTTAAAGCATTGTGTTTTCATGCCCTTGAATATGAGAGGTGGAATAAAATGAAATCTTGTAGACCTGAGTCTTCCAGTGGAGCCCCTTATCCAAGGAGGTGGGGTAGAGCTGGTGGCCGAGAGGCAGTTCCCAGAAAGGGATGGCCACTTGGGGTAAAGTTTTGCATCTCTGTCAGGAGTGTGTCCTGGACAGATTCCTTGAATCCTTCCACTCTTAAGCACTATGGATTTGATGTTTTCTCTTTTATTAATACTTCAGACTTGTGATTTGAAGTCATGAAAGGACCAAAAAGTTATACTGACAGCAGCCTCTAGTTTTGGTGTGAATGGCAGCACAGGTACATGCTTGTCCCTCCCACACTGACTTTCTCTGTTTGCCAACTCAGCCCAGGCAGGTAACCTGCTCAAAATAGGTCAGGTAACTCACAGTGAGAATTAATGAGGAGAAAAAAGGAAAAAGAAAAACTTGCTTCGGTTTCAATGACCTAAGCAATGTAAAACAATTTTTAAATTAGATCATCCAGGAGGTAGGTCTTCTTGAATGGGCTCTAGGAATTTTTTTTTCTTCCTGCTCTGACAGATCATCTAGCTTATTCCAAGGGCTATGAATTTGGCTCCAGCAACTGCTGCCAGTCAGGCTCCACAGTCATGCTTAGGCATCCACCCCTTCACTTTCATTGTCTCCTCATGGCAGATCTTTATGAAGCTTTATTGCTTTATTTCCCAGCACTTGCAGGGAGGGGCTGTCCTCTGAGGCAATACTGGGGTCAGGCGCAGTGGTCCACTGGTTGGTTGCGTGAACAAGAATGCTTATGGTCATACTTAGCATCTGGACTGTAGTTTGCCATCCAAGATAAAAGATGAAACAGAGCAACCCTGAGCAGAATGGAGTGCACATCTATGGAGACTCAGGATATGCCAAACGTGGCCTCCAAGGGAAAGAGGGCAGGGGCATATTGGGAGCAAGAATGTCGTCACTTATGAGCTTTATGAATTAGAGGTAATTCCACGGGGGAGAAGTGAGTATAAAGAAAGAAGTCTAAATTAGCAAGAGGCAATGAACCCAGAGACTGATAGACAGCATTTGCCAACTCCAAGCTGCCAGCCCTGCCTCCAGTCCTCACTGATCTCCCCCTTTCCTGAACCCCTATTACATGCTCCATCTTAATTACATTTTGACATTTATACCATAGTCTGTCTTATGTTATTTCCCAACTGTGGCTTCATGTATAAACATCATCTCTTCCCAACTTTACTATAAAGTCCTGGAGGGCAAGACCATACTTGACAACTGGCAAAAGGTATGAATGAAACTAAGTTTTAAAACTAGTGTATTTACTATGAGAAGCAATAAAATCAAGTTGCATTTGCATGGAAGTTAATTAAATAATAATTACAGTAAAGAAGCATATCAGCACTATTAAAAAGCACTCTCTACCTAATTTCCATCATGCAAGTCCACCAAAGACAGATGGGTCACAGTGGAAAGTTCTGATAAAAAGTGGTCCACTGGAGAAAGGAATGGTAAACCACTCCAATTTCCTTGCTGTGAGGTGGCAAAAGGATATGACACTGGCAGATGAGCCTCCCAGGTCAGAAGGTGCTCAGTATGCTACTGGGGAAGAGGAGAGGGCAGTTACTAACAGCTCCAGAATGAACAGACTGGGCCAAAGCAGAAACTCTCAGTTGTGGATGTGTCTGGTGGTGAAAATAAAGAACCTGCCTGCAATGCAGGAGACCCAGCTCCCCTGGTTGAGGAGGATCCTCTGGAGAATGGAATTGTGCTCACTTCACATGTTAATAAGGTTATGCTTAAAATCCTTCAAGCGAGGCTTCAGCAGTAGATGAACTGAGAACTTCCAGATGTACAAGCTGGGTTTAGAAAAGACAGAGGAACCAGAGATCAAATTGTAACATTTGTTAGATCATAAAGAAAGCAAAAGAATTCCAGAAAAACATCTACTTCTGTTCCATTGACTATACTAAAACTTTTGATTGTGTGGATCACAATGAACTGTGGAAAATTCTTAAAGAGATGGGAATACCAGGCCACCTTACCTGTCTCCTGAGTAACCTATATGCAGAACCAGACATGAAACAACGGACTGGTTCAAAATTGGGAAAGGAGTACATCAAGGCTGTATAATGTCACCCTGCTTGTTTAACTTCTATGCAGAGTATATCATGGGATATGCAGAATTGGGTGAATCACAAGCTGAAATCAAGATTGCCAGGAGAAATATCAATAACCTCAGATATGCAGATGACACCACTTTAATGGCAGAAAGTGTGTACATGCATTCATGCTAAGTCGCTTCAGTTGTGTCCAACTCTTTGTGACTCCATGGACTGTAACCCACCAGGCTCCTCTGTCCATGGGATTCTCCAGGCAAGAATACTGGAGTGGGCTGCCATGTCCTCCTCCAATGGCAGAAAGTGAAGAGAAACTAAAGAGCCTTTTGATGAAGGTGAAAGAAGAGAGTGAAAAAGTTGGCCTAAAACTCAACATTCAAAAAACTAGGATCATGGCATCCAGTCCTATCACTTTATGACAAATAGAAGTCTGCCATGTCCTCCTCCAATGGCAGAAAGTGAAGAGAAACTAAAGAGCCTTTTGATGAAGGTGAAAGAAGAGAGTGAAAAAGTTGGCCTAAAACTCAACATTCAAAAAACTAGGATCATGGCATCCAGTCCTATCACTTTATGACAAATAGAAGTGGAAAATGTGGAAACAGTGACAGACTTTATTTTCTTGGGCTCCAAAATCATTGCAGATGGTGACTGCAGACTTGAAATTAAAAGATGCTTGCTCCTTGGAAGAAAAGTTATGACAAACCTAGACAGCACATTAAAAAGCAGAAATATCACTTTGCTGACAAAGGTCCATGTAGTCAAAGCTATGGTTTTTCCAGTAGTCATGTTTGGATGTGAGAGTTGGACCATAAAGAAGGTTGACCACCAAAGAACTGATTCTTTCAAATTGTGATTCTGGAGAAGACTCTTGACAGTCCCTTGGACTGCAAAGAAAGCCAACCAGTCAATCCTAAAGGAAATCAACCCTGAAGAATCATTGGAAGGACTGATGCTGAAGCTGAAGCATCAGTACTTTGGCCATCTGATGTGAGTAGCTGACTCATTGGAAAAGACTTTGATGTTGGGAGAGATTGAAGGCAAAAGGAGAAGGGGCCAGCAGAGGAGGAAATGGTGAGATAGCATCACCGACTCAATGGATAAGAGTTTGAGCAAACTCCAAAAGATAGAGAAGGACAAGGAAGCCTGGCATGTTGCACTCCATGGGATCACAAAGAGTCAGACACTACTTAATGACTGAACAGAAACAACCTAATTTCCTGGTCAAAAAATTATTTTTAAGGTTTTTAATAATTACAAAGTTTAACATACTGTTATAGTAGAGCAAACAGTTTTATCCCCATATAACTGTCACCTGGAGTCTAGAATTTTCAGGTTTTCACCACTGTTACTCCATTCTTTCTTTAAAAAAATCTGGGTTGATTTTATTTCTCCTGTTATCATTTCCATAATCTTGGTCTGTAGCATAATAGCTATTAGCATATTACATCAATCCAGATTAGCAACAACAATAAAAATGAGGCAAACAGCCATTTTTACCTACAGTAATTAAAAAAATTAAATTATAAATCCCAGATATGTTATTTATCTCTATATAGTTAAGAATACACCTCTAAAAAATATGGACATTTTCTTTCATAACCATGTGCATTCATCAAGCTGATTCAGTTCAGTTCAGTCGCTCAGTCATGTCCAACTCTTTGCGATCCTATGAACTGCAGCATGTCAGGCCTCCCTGTCCATCACCAACTCCCAGATTTCACCCAAACTCATGTCCATCGAGTCAGTGATGCCATCCAGTCATCTCATCCTCTGTTGTCCCCTTCTCCTCCTGCCCTCAATCCCTCCCAGCATCAGGGTCTTTTAGTCCTGTGGCCACTGCTGAGTTTTCCAAATTTGCTGGCATATTGAGTGCAGCACTTTCACAGCATCATCTCTTAGGATTTGAAATAGCTCAACTGGAATTCCATCACCTCCACTAGCTTTGCTCGTAGTGATGCTTTCTAAGGCCCACTTGACTAATCAAGCTGATTAGTGTCAATTTAAAATTAACAATAATTCCTGTAAATCATCTAAACTTTCCTAATTGTTTCCAAAGAGCAAGAACATCATTTAAAAGAAGGCCTTTTTCTCAGCCTGTCACAGGGAGTCATACTAGAAACTGACAAGAAAAGGCAGTGATTAAATTCAAGGTCAATTCTTTTCTGCACATAATAGCAAAATCTGAGAATCACAGTCACAAGCTAGAGGTTGGCTGCCCTCTCACAGAAAGGATTGGCCTGGAATCCATCTTTCTGGAGAGAGGATGTTGGGTTCTAGAGAGCTAATGCTATTTCAAAGTGTGTGTGTATATATCTAGATAAGGGCCATCTTTGGGGCACTGAAGTGGAAACAGATTGCAGGGAATTGTGATGGAATTCAGGGGGACCTATGAATTTAGATGGAGAAAATGGATACGTTGTAAGATTTTATTATCCTTTAATGGAAATTCATAATTCCTTTTAACTATAAATATAGTTATATTTAGGCAGCAAAGTGGAGAAGGCAATGGCAACCCACTCCAGTACTCTTGCCTGGAAAATCCCATGATGGAAGAGCCTGGTAGGCTGCAGTTCATGGGGTCTCGAAGACTCTGACACAACTGAGCGACTTCACTTTCACTTTTCACTTTCATGCATTGGAGAAGGAAATGGCAACCCACTCCAGTGTTCTTGCCCGGAGAATCCCAGGAACAGGGGAGCCTGGTGGGCTGCCGTCTATGGGGTCACACAGAGTCGGACACGACTGAAGCGACTTGGCGTCAGCAGCAGCAGCAGCAGCATAGGCAGCAAAGCACAGAAGTATTTATCTGTGGCTTTGTCACCAATGGAAATAAAAATGCTCTAATATCACATTCAATTGTCCCAGATATTTTCAAATATTGTGAAGATTCATTATTTGAAATTATCTTCTTTTCTCATCTTATATGTCAATAAGGAAGTAAATACATTGAGTTCAGTTCAGTTCAGTCGCTCAGTCGTGTCCAACTCTGCGACCCCATGAATCTCAGCACACCAGGCTTCCCTGTCCATCACTAACTCCCGGAGTTTACTCATACTCGTGTCCATAGAGTCGGTGATGCCATCCAGCCATCTCATCCTCTGTCATCCCCTTCTCCTCCTGCCCCCAATCCCTCCTAGCATCAGGGTCTTTTCCAATGAGTCAACTCTTCGTATAAGGTGGCCAAAGTACTGGAGTTTCAGCTTTAGCATCACTATATCATAAATCTACTTTGTTTTGTTTTGCTATTTGGATAACAGTATTTTTTATATACTTGATTTCCTTTGTAGTCCTGTGTATTTTATTTTATACATTTTAAAGCAGTATTCTGAGAAAGAGTCCACAGACTTCACCAGACAGGCAAAGGAGTCCATGGCATAGAAAGAAGAAGCCTCTAGAAGTAGCCTGTTTGTAAATACACAGAAAGCTAAGATGCTGTGAGTGATGTTAGGGAAGAAAAGAGAATTTCCCCCTAACTAGTTCATCATATTTTTGAACCCTGAACTTAATAGCTGAACATGAGAAATTAGCCCATATAAGGAGCCCGGAAGCCACCGCAAGAGCCATATGAAGGCTCATCTTCAAAGCCACATTTCTTCTAATGCTGGCATATGAGTCACAAGCTTTGGCCAGCTCTTCTAGAAGGATGCTCAAAGTCCTCTACAGCATAGCAGAGTACTATAAAAGTCTAAGGTATTAATAGAATTCCTCCCACCTCGAGGCTGTGGTTCTTCCCACGAGATCTTTGCAGCAACATACTGGGCACCTGCCAGGCTGACTGTATGCGGGGTAGTGGCCTGCTGAAGACAGCTCTCAGCTCACAGTCTAAAGTTGATATTGACTTGCTATCATGAATAGGACAAGAGGGAGGTGAAGTGATTTGCCTAAACTCCTTTTTCTGGAACATGCCACTTGCCGCCTACTTAACAGAGTTTTAAGTTGATCAGCACAGTATATATGTTAAATCCTAGCAGTGTCGCATTATCGTATCATGAAAAAGCTATCAAGCTTTGCTAAAGGCAGAGGATAAAGATAACCAACTGTTGCTGAGATCACATCAACTCTTACTCTTTACCTGCAAATTCATCAATTTTGTTTTCTTCTCACTGGCTAATGACTTAGCATTATACAGTGAATTGCACATAACTGCCTTATACAGTAACCATACCTTTAAATTTTCCAAGCCTGGAAAAAGACCTTTCATAATTATTTTTGCTTCCTGTAGCCATGATGGGCTTCCCTTAGATAGCTTGGTTGGTAAAGAATCCACCTGCAATGCAGGAGACCCTGGTTCAATTCCTGGGCTGGGAAGATCCGCTGGAAAAGGGATAGGCTACACACTCTAGTATTTTTGGGCTGCCCTTGTGGCTCAGCTGGTAAAAAATCCACCTGTAATGTGGGAGACCTGGATTCAATCCCTGGGTTGGGAAGATCTCCTGGAGAAGGGAAAGGCTACCCACTCCAGCATTCTGGCCTGGAGAATTCCATGGACTGTATAGTCCATGGGGTCAAAAAGAGTCAGACACGACTGAGTGGCTTTCACTTCACTCACAGCCATGACAGTTTATCAGCTTTTGAGTTTCACATTCACATTTGGTGTGGCTTCTGGCAGGAGTATGTTAACAACAATCAGACATTTGAAATGGCTGGCAGCCATTCACTTTAGCTCCAAACTGGAAATGACCCAAATGTTCATCAATAGGAGAATGAATTAAGTCGTTTGTGATGCATTCGTACAAGGGTGGACTCTACAGCATTCCCTGATGGCACAGTGGTTGAGTATCCACCCGCCAATGCAGGGGACAGGGGTTGATCCCTGGTCTGAGAGGATTCCACATGCTGCAACTTCTGTAGCCCTCGAACCCAGATGGCGCCTATGCTCCACAAGAGAAGCCACTGCAATGAGAAACCTGCACACCACACACAGCAATGAAGACCCAGAACAGCCAAAACGAGATACATAAATAAAATTATATATATATATACATATGAAAGGATGAAGGAGCTATCGCTACTGGCAGCAATCTGAATCAATATCACAAATAGAAGGTTAAGAGGAAGAAGCCAGACAGAAGAGAGTTCATGCTAAATGATTCCACTTACACAGAGTTCACAAACATTCAAAGTGAGCCTCAGGCATTAGAAGTCAGAGCAGTGGTTGTTTGTAGATGGCAAGCAGTGACTAGAGCCATGGAGGGGTCCCTGGGGTACTAGGACCAGGTCTGTTTATTGACTTGACTGCTGGCTACTTGGATGTGTTCATTTTGTGAAATGTTTTTGAGCTGTACACTTATAATTTGTGTAGTTTTCTGTGTATTTGTTAAACAGAAATCCAGAATTAAAAAATTCGACACACACAGGGTCCCAATATGTTTTCTTTCTAATACACCCTCCTCCCGAATGCATTTCTTCTTAGAGAATTGGTGATATTTTAAAATAATGTTAAGAAGCCTGAAATTTTTAATTGGGGTTTGTGGGAATATGCAAATCACCAGAAAATAAGCTATCCTGCCAGCCCTGCAATCCCTAATTGGGTTATAATTCTTTTTATTGACATATTTGTTCATCCTGAATGACAGATATCACAAAACCAACTGTGATCTGTTCTAATGATGTGTTAAAGTGACCTCAAGTACACCGAGCAACGGTGAGGACAGTCTTACCAGAAGCAGGCTCAAAGACAAGGACACCTCGCTAAGCAGATGTAATAGCGGCTGGGATCCCAGTGCCGGGTGTGCAGCAGGAAGAAGGTCAAACGTCTTCTAATTGGCCAGTCCAGAGAGTGCATTGTTTTCTGATTGGTGGATCCAAAATGTGTTCGGTTTTATAGAGAGGACTAGATGCAGCCCTTCTTCTGTTCCCCTGGGGGTGCTTTCTTCTGCTCACCACTATTGATGTAGATGGCGGTCCCTCCCTCCTTCCTAAGGAAGGTCGCCTACCTTCTTTTTTCCTGTTTTTACATAGCAAGCCTTTGAGAACCATCTTCTTTCTTTCATGTTTCCTTTTCATCCAATTCCAATTCCAGAGCAGAGCTTAACTGTAAGTCCCTATGTTTCACTGTTAGCTTTGTAGGCATTAACGATGGGAGCCCTGTTTACCCATCATTGAAATCCATCACTTGGTGTCTAAGAGGAATTTATTAAACATTTGTTTAAAGAAGGAACTGCAGATTCTTGGTTTTTAGGCATCCATTCTTCTATCTGGAGATACATGTAATTCCTCTAACTTTATCTGATGTAAGTATATAAAGTACTATACGTTTGCTATTATTATTAATCGTAACATTATAATTATGCATACTAATAAATGTCTGCTATAAAATTTTAACCATATATGTATATAAAAGTGTTTATATTATGATCATTTCTAGGGCTAGGTTTTGGGGTAGGATTTTCAATTTCTTCTTTAATTTTTTTCTATATTGATTGAAATCTTCAACAGTGATTATCATTCATAAGAAACATTAGAATATTAAAAGACTTATAAACTAAAAAAAAAAAGAACTGGACAAAATGGAAAACTATCAAATGCCAAAATTAGTGTTAGAAATAGGGAATTTGAATAGACCAATACGTTTGAAAGAGGTTAAATTGCAATTGAAAACCTCCACTCTCAGAAGACTGTAGACTTAAATGGTTTTTCAGGTGAGTTTTACTAAACTCTTGAGGAATAATAAGTTTCCAGATTACTCCAGAAGAGACAAAAACAAAGTTAATCAAGGTCATTTCATATTGGTA
>SJYT01034013.1:241546-290715 GCA_006410635.1 Cephalophus harveyi | reverse complement strand
TGTATATACTGATGAGGCAGTATAAGACCTCTTAAGCAAGAACTTGAAAAATCATGTGGTATATAGTTGATTACTGAATACATCAAAGTTAAAGATTTCTATTTTACAATAACAGGCATATGAGTAAAGTTAGAAACAAATTTTACAATCGGTGAAGAGCCTTTAAAATGTTGACAAAGGATTGACAAGTGGACATTGTTGACAAGTGGACAAAGGATTCCTATCTAGACTGTGGGAAAACACAAATCAAACAAGAAATCAAATCAAAAATAAATCAAATCATACAAATCAACAAGAAAAAGACAGTAATTCAATAGAAAAATGGTCAAAATATCAATAAACAGTTTATAGAAAATAAACTCAAAAGGCTAATAAATCATAAGTAACTCACCAAATTGACATAATACTGAGATATAATTTTATACTTATTTCACTGGAAAAAAATTAGAAAGCTGAATCCATGCCTTGTGTTGGCTGGATATGGGAATAAGTCCTGCTGGTGGGAGTAAGGACAGACACAGTCATTGAGAAGCACACTCTGTACTATTCAGACAAAGTAAGTAAACCTGTGTCCTATAAGATGACAAAGACTAAAAGGGGGGTAAGGAAATAAGAGGAGTAGAGAAAACAATAAGGTTTCTGGCTTAATCCCAGACTGGGTAGATTCAGGTGACAGTGCCCAGGATAGAGAATGAAATGGGAGGAGGAGCTGCTTTGATGATAAAGTTGATATTTTCTGTTTTGGACCTTATAAGAATCATGAACTTATGAGAGACCCTGATGGAGTTAGTAGGTACTCAATTAATATTATTGTCTTCCCCATCAAATAAAGTCTCTTTTTCTTCTGTGTTTAGGAAAGATTGAATCTTTTTTTTTTTTATTAGTTCTGTATTTTTTTAATTTATTGAAGGATAGTTTCTTTACAGAATTTTGTTGTTTTCTGTCAAACCTCAACATGAATCAGCCATAGAATACATATATCCCCTCCCTTTTGAACCTCCCTCCCATCTGCTGCTCTAGGTTGATACAGAGCTCCTGTTTGAGTTTCCTGAGCCATACAGCAAATTCCTGTTGGCTATCTATTTTACATACGGTAATATAAGTTTCCATGTTTCTCTTTCCATACATCTCACCCTCTCCTCCCCTCTCCCCATGTCCATAAGTTTATCCTCTATGTCTGTTTTTCATTGCTGCCCTGTAGATAAATTCTTCAGACCGTTTTTCTAAATTCCATGTATGTGCCTTACAATATTATATTTATCTGTCTCTTTCTGACTTACTTCACTCTGGATAATAGGTTCTAGATTCATCCACCTCATCAGAACTGACTCAAATGCATTCCTTTTTATGGCTGATTAATTTTCAATTGTGTATATGTACCACAACTTTTTTATCCATTCATCTGTCTATGGGCATCTAGGTTGTTTCCAGATTGTAAATAGTGCTACAATGAACAATGGGATACATGTGTCTTTTTCAACCCTGTTTTCTTCAGGGTATATGCCTAGGAGTGGGATTGCCGGGTGATATCCTGGAAAATCCCATGGATAGAGGAGCCTGGTAGGCTGCAGTTCATGGGGTCTTGAAGACTTGGACACGACTGAGAGACTTCACTTTCACTTTTCACTTTCATGCATTGGAGAAGGAAATGGCAACCCACTCCAGTGTTCTTGCCGGGAGAATCCCAGGGATGGGGGAGCCTGGTGGGCTGCCGTCTATAGGGTCGCAGAGTCAGACACGACTGAAGTGACTTAGCAGCAGCAGCAGCATGGTGGTTTTATTCCTAGTTTCTTAAGGAATCTCCATACCGTCTTCCATAGTGGCAGTATCAATTTACATTCCCACCAACAGTGCAAGAGCGTCCCCTTTTCTCCACACCCTCTCCAGCATTTACTGTTTGTAGACTTTTTGATGATAGCCATTCTGACTGGTGTGAGGTGATATCTCATTATAGTTTATATTTGCATTTCTCTAATAATGAGTGATCTTGAGCACCTTTTCATATGTTTGTTAGCCATCTGTATGTCTTTGGAGAAATGTCTGTTTAGGTCTTTTCCCCACTTTTTGATTGGGTTGTTTGTTTTTCTGAGTTGTATGAGCTGCTTGTTTATTTTGGAAATTAATCCTTTGTTGGTTGTTTAATTTGCTATTATTTTCTCCCATTCTGAGGGTTGTATTTTCACCTTTTCTTATAGTTTCTTTTGCTGTGCAAAAGCTTTTACGTTTAATCAGGTTCTGCTTGTTTACTTTTGTGTTTATTTCCATTACCCTAAGAGGTGGGTCATAGAGGATCTTGCTTTATGTCATTGAGTGTTCTGCCTATGTTTTCCTCTAAGAGTTTTATAGTTTCTGGTCTTACATTTAGGTCTTTAATCTATTTTGAGTTTATCTTTGTGTTTGGTGTTAAGAAGTGTTCTAATTTCTTTCTTTTACATGTACCTGCCCAGTTTTCCCAGCACCATTTATTGAAGAGGCTGTCTCTGCCCCATTGCATATTCTTGCCTCCTTTGTCAAAAATAAGGTACCCATAGGTGCATGGGCTTTGTAGTATAATCTGAAGTCAGGAAGGTTAATTCCTCCAGCTCCATTCATGTTTCTCAAGACTGCTTTGGTTCTTCAGGGTCTTTTGTGTTTCCATATGAATTGTGAAATTTTTTGTTCTAGTTCTGTGAACAATGTCATTGGTAATTTGATAGAGATTGAATTGAATCTGTAGATTGTATTTGGTAGTATAGTCATTTTCACAATATTGATTCTTCCTGCCCAGGAAGGTGGAGTATCTCTCCATCTGTATATGTTGTCCTTGACTTCTTTCTTTAGTGTCTTACAATTTTCTGTGTATAGTTCTTTTGTCTCCTTAGGTAAGTTTATTCCTAGATGTTTAATTCTTTTTGTTGCAGTGGTGAATGGGATTGGGTCCTTAATTTCTCTTTCTGATTTTTCATTGTTAGTCCATAGAACTGCAAATGATTTCTGTGTATTGATTTTGTATCCTGCAACTTGGCTAAATTCACTGATTAACTCTAGTAATTTTCTGATCTTTAAGGTTTTCTACGTACACTATCATGTCATCTGCAAACAGTGAGAGCTTAACTTCTTTTCTGATCTGGATTCCTTTTATTTCTTTTTCTTCACTGATTGCTGTAGCCTAGGACGTCCAGAACTATGTTGAATAATAATAGTGAAAGTGGATACCCTTGTCTTGTTCCTGATCTTCAGGGGAATGTTTTCAGTTTTTCACCATTGAGAATAATGTTTGCTGTAGATTTATCATATATGGCCTTTACTGTGTTGAGGTAGGTTTCTTCTATGCCCATTTTTTGAAGAGTTTTAATCATACATGGGTGCTGAATTTTGTCAAAGGCTTTTTCTGCATCTATTGAGATGATCTTATGGTTTTTTTTTTTTTTAATTTTATTTTTACTTTATTTTACTTTACAATACCATATTGGTTTTGCCATACATTGACATGAATCCACCATGGGTGTATATTAGCTCTTTCAATCTGTTAATATGGTGTATCACATTGATTGATTTGTGTATATTGAAGAATCCTTGCATCCCTGGAATAAACCCAACTTGAACATGGTATTCAAGAGTCCCTTGGACAGCAAAGGGATCCAACCAGTCCATCCTAAAGGAGATCAGTCCTGGGTGTTCACTGGAAGAACTGATGTTGAAGCTGAAACTCCAATACTTTGGCCACCTGATGCGAAGAGCTGACTCATTGGAAAAGACCCTACTGGGAAAGATTGAGGGCAGGAGGAGAAGGGGACAACAGCAGAGGAGATGGTTGGAAGACATCACTGACTCTATGGACATGGGTTTGGGTGGATTCTGGGAGTTGGTGCTGGACAGGGAGGCCTGGCGTGCTGCGGTTCATGGGGTCACAAAGAGTTGGACATGACTGAGCGACTGAACTGAATTGAGTGACTGAACATGGTGTATGAGCTTTTTGATGTGTTGGTGAATTCTGTTTGCTAAAATTTTGTTGAGGATTTTTGCATCGATATTCATCAGTGATATTGGCCTGTAGTTCTCTTTTCTTGTTTTGTCTTTGTCTGGTTTTGGCATCACAGTGATGTTGGCCTTCTAGAATGAGTTTAGAAGTGTTCCTTCCTCTGCAATTTTTTGAAAGAGTTTTAGAAGGGTAGGCATTTGCTCTTCTCTAAATGATAGAATTCTCCTGTGAAGCCATCTTGTCCTGTACTTTTGGTTTTGGGGAGATTTTTGATCACAGCTTCAGTTTCAGTACTTGTAATTGGGTTGTTCATAATTTCTATTTCTTCCGGGTTCAGCCTTGGAAGATTGAACTTTTCTAAGAATCTGTCCATTTCTTCTAGGTTATCCATTTTATTGCCATATAGTTGTTCATAATAGTCTCTTATAATCCTTTGTATTTCTGCATTGTCTGTTGTAACCTCTCCTTTTTCATTTCTATTTTTGTTGATTTGATTCTTCTCTGTTTTTCTTGATGTGTCTGGATAAAGGTTTGTCAATTTTGTTTATCTTCTTAAAGAACCAGCTTTTAGTTTTATTCATCTTTCATTTCTTTTTCATTTATTTCTGCTCAGGTCTTTATGGTTTCTTTCCTTCTACTAATTTGGGGGTCTTTTTGATATTCTTTTCCCAGTTGTTTTGGGTGTAAAGTTAAGTTGTCTATTTGATGTTTTCCTTGTTTCTTGAGGAAGGATTGTATTGCTATAAACTTCCTCTTAGGACTGCTTTTGCTGCATCCCATAGGTTTTGAGTTGTCATGTTTATATTGTCATTTTTTTCTAGAAATTGATTTCCCTTTTGATTTCTTCAGTAACCTGTTGGTTATTTAGGAATGTGTTGTTTAATCTCAATGTGTTTGTGTTTCTTACAGTTTTTTTTTTTTTTTTTTTATAATTGGTATCTAGTCTCATAGCCTTGTGGTCAGAGATGCTTGATAGGATTTCAATTTTCTTAAATTTACTGAGGTTTGATTTGTGACCCAAGATGTGGTCTATCCTGGAGAATGTTCCATGTGCACTTGAGAAGAAGGTGTATTCTTCTGCATTTGGATAGAATGTCCTGAAGATAGCAATGAGATCCATCTCATCTAATGTATCATTTAAGACTTGTGTTTCCTTATTAATTTTCTGTTTTGATGATCTGTCCATCGGTGTGAGTGGGGTGTTAAGGTGTCCTATTATTATTGTGTTACTGTCAGTTTCTCCTTTTATGTCTGTTAGTGTTTGTCTTATGTATTGAGGTGCTCCTATGTTGGGTGCACAGATATTTACAACTGTCATTTCTTCCTCTTTGACTGATCCCTTGATCACTATGTAGTGTCCTTCCTTATCTCTTGTAATCTTCTTTATTTTAAGGTCTATTTTGTCTGATCTGAGGGTTGCAACTCCAGCTTTCTTTTGCTTCCCATGTGCATGGAATGTATTTTTCCATCCTCTCACTTTCAGTCTATATGTGTCTTGAGGTCTAAAGTGGGTTTCTTGTAGACAGCATGTATATGGGTCGTGTATTTGTATCCATTCAGCCAGTCTGTATCTTTTGGTTGGAGCATTTAATCCATTTACATTTGAAGTAATTATTGATATGTTTTTTCTATAGCCATTTTCTTAATTGTTTGGGGTTGATTTTGTAGATCTCTTGTCTTCTCTTGTATTTCTTGACTATAGACATCCCTTTAACATTTGTTGTCAAGCTGGTTTGGTGGTACTGAATTCTCTTAACTTTTGCTTGTCTGAAAAGCTTTGGATTTCTCCATCAATTCTAAATGAGATCCTTGCTGGATACAGTAATCTTGGTTGTAGATCTTTCCCTTTCAGTACTTTAAATATATCCTGCCATTCCCTTCTGGCCTGCAGAGTTTCTGCTGAAAGATTAGTTGTTAAGCATATGGGGTTTCCCTTATATGTTATATGTTGCTTCTCTCTTGCTGCTTTTAATATTCTTTCTTTGTTTTTAGTCTTTGTTAGTTTGATTAGTATGAGTCTTGGTGTGTTTCTCCTTGGGTTTATTCTGTATGGGACTCTTTGTGCCTCTTGGACTTGTCTATTTCCTTTTCCATGTTGGGGAAATTTTCAACTATAATCTCTTAAAAAATTTTCTCATACCCTTTCTTTTTCTCTTCTTCTTCTGGGACCCCTATTATTTGAATGTCAGTGTGTATGAATTGTCTGAGAGGTCTCTGAGACTATCCTCAGTTCTTATCATTCTTCTTACTTTATTCTGATCTTCAGAAGTTATTTCCACCATTTTATCTTCCAGCACACTGATTCGTTCTTCTGCTACAGATATTCTGCTATTGATTCCTTCTAGAGTATTTTAATTTCAGTAATTGCATTGTTTGTCTTTGCAGGTTAATTCTTTAATTCTTCTAGGTCTTTGTTAATTGATTCTTGCGTTTTCTCCATTTTGCTTTCAAGGTTTTTGATCTTCTTTACTATCATTATTCTGAATTCTTTTTCAGGTAGTTTGCCTATTTCTTCTTCATTTATTTGGACTCCAGTGTTTCTAGTTTGTTCATTCATTTGTGTAGTATTTCTCTGCCTTTTCATTTTTTTTTTTTAAACTTATTGTGTTTGAGGTCTCCTTTTCCCAGGTTTCAAGGTTGAATTCTTTCTTCTTTTTGGTTTCTTCCCTCTAAGGTCGGTCCAGCGGTTTGTGTAAGCTTCTTATAGGTGAGATTTGTGCTAAGTTTTTGTTTGTTTGTTGTTTGTTTTTCCTCTGATGGGCAAGGCTGAGTGAGGTGGTAATCCTGTCTGCTGATGATTGGGTTTGTATTTTTGCTTTTTAGATGAGGCATCCTGCACAGGGTGCTATTGGTGGTTGGGTGATGCTGGGTCTTGCATTACAGTGGTTTCCTTTGTGTGAGTTCTCACTATTTGATACTCCCTAGGGTTACTTCTCTGGTAGTCTAAGATCTTGGAGGCAGTGCTCTTAATCCAAAGGCTCAGGGTTTGATCTCTGGTCAGGAAGGAAGATTCCATAAGTGGTTTGTTATGGCATTAAGTGAGACTACAACAAATATCCAAAAATGAGAAATCAAAGATAAACCCCAGACAAATGGCAGGTACAAAATCAGGCAAAAAATAATTAAAATAATGGGATATACACATATACATATACACCCATGAACAAAGTCAAAACAGTCCAACAAAAATAAGGTACAACCGATTGACCTGGCGAATGAAGGAAATCAAAATCTATATTTACCAGTTAAGAATGAAACTAACTAAAGCACAAACTGGAAAACAAAATGAAAGCAAGGTGCCAAGTGGGGAATAAAGCAATGAAATCAAAACTAAGAAATCTGTTGAGAGGAATGGGAAGAAAGAAAGAATATTGACCTGGCGAATGAAGGAAATCAAAATCTATATTTACCAGTTAAGAATGAAACTAACTAAAGCACAAACTGGAAAACAAAATGAAAGCAAGGTGCCAAGTGGGGAATAAAGCAATGAAATCAAAACTAAGAAATCTGTTGAGAGGAATGGGAAGAAAGAAAGAATAGATATGCAAAATTAAACAGAGATAGACGAAGATTTATATACATTAAAGATTAACTTCAAGGGGAAAAGAACAGTAGGAAAGGCAATCAAAGGAATAAATATTAAAAAAAATAATAGATTTAAAGAAATTAAAAGTTAGAATTATAAAAAACAGAAAAGATAAAGAAAAAAAGGAAGAAGAAAGAAAAAAGAAAAAAAAAGGAAAATGCCACAGAACTACAAAAGCCCAACGTAGATGCAGAGGTTTATAACAATAAAAATTGTGACTGAATATACACATATATGTATCTGTCTCTTATACACATCTAGATGTGTATAAGAGACAGGGATTCCTTTTATTTCTTTTTCTTCACTGATTGCTGTAGCCTAGGACGTCCAGAACTATGTTGAATAATAATGGTGAAAGTGGATACCCTTGTCTTGTTCCTGATCTTCAGGGGAATGTTTTCAGTTTTTCACCATTGAGAATAATGTTTGCTGTAGATTTATCATATATGGCCTTTACTGTGTTGAGGTAGGTTTCTTCTATGCCCATTTTTTGAAGAGTTTTAATCATACATGGGTGCTGAATTTTGTCAAAGGCTTTTTCTGCATCTATTGAGATGATCTTATGGTTTTTTTTTTTTTTAAACAAAGGAATAAATGTAGAAAAAATAATAGGTTTAAAAATTAAAATTAAAAAAAAAAAAAAAGAAAAAAACAACTTCCCAGAACTACAAAAGCCCAATATAGAGGCAGAGGTTTATAACAATAAAAAATGTGACTGAGAAAAAAAAGAAAAAAAGAAAGCTCAAAAGCTTAGTTAGATTTCATAGTGCCAATAAAATCGACAACTACAACAAAGGGGCATGCGGGGGAAGAAAGAAAAACCCCAAAGAATCTACAGAAGAAATCAAAACATAAGAATAATAAATGTTTTTCTTGAGTCACTGTTGTCAGAGTCCTTTCCCTCACGGGAAGTCACAGTCTACTTCACCTCCCTAGGATGCCCTTTCACACTGTGCTGATCTCTGGACCTGCTCTGAAGGCAGCTCAGATTCTAATCTGCTCCTACTCCTCTGTGTTCTTGCCTCCAATGTCCACAGCTCTCTTTTCTTTTGCGGGAGCCCTCAATGACCTTTTATATATTCCACAGACACAGAGTCTGCCTAGTTGATCATGTGGATTTAATCTGCAGCTTGTACAGCTGGTGGGAGGGTTTTGGTTCTTCTTCCTTAGTCACACTGCCCCTGAGTTTCAATTGTGGTTTTATTTCCACCTCTGGATATGGGCTGTCCACTGGGGTTTGCTCCTGAGGCTGCCCTGAAGGACTTGGGTTTGCCCCTGCGAGGGCCAGGTGTGGAGGTGGGGCAGCTGCTTGGGTCGCAGGGGTTCTGGCAGCACCAGGTATTCAGGGGAGTTGGTGGCCAGGGCAGCAGGAAATACAGTGCTCTGAAAGGGTATGGCAACCAGTATTGGCCAATACGCTCCAGTATTCTTGCCTGGAAAACACCCTCCCCGAAAAGAAGCCTGGCAGGCCGCAGATTATAGGGTCGCAAGAAGTGGGACACTACCCAAGCGACCCTGTGCACATAGGTGCAAGAATTTTTTTGCCTGTGGCAGCTCTGCCCCAGTGAGAGTTGAGCGTGAAGGTAGGGCAGCTGCTTGGTTTGTGGGGACCCTGGCGGCACCAAATGTGCAGGGACACGGACTGCCTCCACCGCAAGAATTATGGCCCTATCAGTCTTTTTTCCAAGCCTCTTGTAGCTGGCGATCAGAAGGCCTCTCTGGCCAGGCTTTCTCCACATCTCCACCTGTTCAGGCACTTAGAGGGCTTCCTTGCCTGGGGTCCTTCTCTGGTGTTTGTGGCATCAGGCAAATAGGGGGGCCCTCTGCCTGGGGTCCTACTCTGTAGATCAGCATGTCAGGCTGTTAAAGGGGCACCCTGTGTGGGGTCCTACGCTGTGGTTCAGTGTGTCAGGCGTTTGATGGGCCAGCCTCTATTGTTCAGCTGCCCATGCTGGCATGTGGGGAGAGAGACACTATGGTGATGGCCCCACCCCCTGCGCATGACTCAGCAGTATCGCCTTGCTTCCATGGCTGCCCAGCTTTCCTCCACAAGCATTTTCCAGCACGATATCCTCCTTCACATCCTCTTGATCCGTCTCTCTGCAGTCAATAGCAGCCCTCACCCTGGGATTGCTCCACAATCCCTAAACTCCAGCTCCCAGCCACATACATAGTAGTGTATGTATGGCTGCGGCAAGAACTGTATTTGTCTCAGCCTTAGATGTTTCTCCTCTGACTCAGACAATTACCTGATGTGAGGATCAGACTCCTGCTTCAGTTCTCCCACCCACTGAGGGCAGGTCCAATCCTACTAAGTGAAAGAAAGTGAAAGTGAAGTCGTTCAGTCGTGTCTGACTGTTTGCGACTCGTGGACTGTAGCCCATCAAGCCTCTCCGTCCATGGGATTCTCTAGGCAAGAATACTAGAGTGGGTTGCCATTTCCTTCTCCACTCTCCTGTTTTTCCCTCTAGTTCCTTCATCCTATCGAGTTTTGCATGGGTCCGTATATTCTTTTCTGCTGATCAGGTACCCCTGTCCACTCTCAGCTGGTGTGCTGCATGGGACTTCTGTGTTTCAAGGTGTATTCCTGATGCATCCGTGGAGAGAGATGTATTCCATGTTCACCTACTCCTCCGCCATCTTGCAATCCCAAGATTGAATATTAATTTGCAATTTTCTTCAACTTAAATTCTGTTAACTTTTGTAGTTGAAGGATCAATATTTTTATTAACCCTTTCTTAATAATAAATAGATAATGCTGATTTTTTAGATCATTGAAACTTTTAAGCCAACGTTAGGAACCAAGTGAGAAGATATCCTTGCTTTTTCCAAGTCACCAAATATTGACACTTTGGACATATTTTTTAAAGTGAAGACACAAAGAGTCAGATACGACAGGGTGATGAACACACACACATACAAAAAAAATGCTTAAAAGACATAATTCTAAAAACCTCATGGGAACCAAAAATCTAGAAGTGATTAAATACACAAAAAGAAAAGAAAAAATCCAAACATATCACTAAAGACAGACATCAAATCAAAAGAGAAGAAAGCAGAAGAGGAAGGGAAGAAAAAAAGACCTTTGAAAATAAATCCAAAACAATTAACAATGGCAGTAAGAATATTCATATCAATAGTTACCTTAAATGTAACTGAATGAAGCAACAATTAGAACTGGACATGGAACAACAGACTGGTTCCAAATAGGAAAAGGAGTACATCAAGGCTGCATATTGTCACCCTGCTTATTTAACTTCTATGCAGAGTACATCATGAGAAACGCTGGACTGGAAGAAACACAAGCTGGAATCAAGATGGCTGCGAGAAATATCAATAACCTCAGAGATGCAGATGACACCACCCTTATGGCAGAAAGTGAAGAGGAGCTAAAAAGCCTCTTGATGAAAGTGAAAGAGGAGAGTGAAAAAGTTGGCTTAAAGCTCAACATTCAGAATACAAAGATCATGGCATCCAGTCCCATCAGTTCATGGGAAATAGATGGGGAAACAGTGGAAACAGTGTAAGACTTTATTTTTGGGGGCTCCAAAATCACTGCAGATGGTGATTGCAGCCGTGAAATTAAAAGATACTTACTCCTTGGAAGGAAAGTTATGACCAACCTAGATAGCATATTCGAAAACAGAGATATTACTTTGCCAACAAAGATCCATCTAGTCAAGNTTGGGGGCTCCAAAATCACTGCAGATGGTGATTGCAGCCGTGAAATTAAAAGATACTTACTCCTTGGAAGGAAAGTTATGACCAACCTAGATAGCATATTCGAAAACAGAGATATTACTTTGCCAACAAAGATCCATCTAGTCAAGACTATGGTTTTTCCAGTGGTCATTATGGATGTGAGAGTTGGGACTGTGAAGAAAGCTGAGCGCTGAAGAATTGATGCTTTTGAACTGTGGGGTTGCAGAAGACTCTTGAGAGTCCCTTGGACTGCAAGGAGATCCAACCAGTCCATTCTGAAGGAGATCAGCCCTGGGTGTTCATTGGAAGGACTGATGTTACAGCTGAAACTCCAATACTTTGGCCACCTCATGCGAAGAGTTGACTCATTGGAAAAGACCCTGATGCTGGGAGGGATTGGGGGCAGGAGGAGAAGGGGACGACAGAGGATGAGATGGCTGTATGGCATCACCGACTTGATGGCCATGAGTTTGGGTGAAATCTGGGAGTTGGTGATGGACAGGGAGGCCTGGCGTGCTGCAATTCATGGGGTCGCAAAGAGTTGGATACGACTGAGCAAATGAACTAAACTGAACTGAAAGTGCTCCAACCAAAAGATATAGTCTGGCTGAAGGGATACAAAATCAAGGCCCATATATAAGATGTCTGCAAAAGACCCACTTCAGATCTAAAGAAACATACAGAGTGAAAGTGAGGGGATGGAAAAGGTATTCCATGCAAATGGAAATCAAAAGAAAGTTGGAGTAGCAATACTCATATCAGACAAAATAGACTTTAAAATAAAGAATGTCCAAGAGACAAAGAAGGATACTGCATAGTGATAAAGGGATCAATTGGAGAAGACCCTTCTTTCAATTTTCTGTAGACCCTTACCTTCCATTTTTCTCTTACTAATTCTGCACAAAGTAGTCTACATTAGTACTGTCCATAAGAATATAATGCAAGTCATATTTGTTACTTAAAATGCTTAGTAGCCATATTAAGAAAATAAAAATAAACAGGTTAAATTGATTTTAACAATAGACTTTATTTAATGCAATATATACAGAATACAATTTCAACGTGTGGCCAATATAAAAGTTATTAATAAGATATTTAAATCCTTTTTTATTGTTTCAAAATCTTATGTATATTTTATACTTAGAACATACCTCAATTCAGATGAGCCATGCCAAATGCTTACTAACCACATGTAAGCAGTAGTGGCTATGTCATTGAACACACAGGTCTAGATACAGTGTTTAAAATCCTTTATTATTTAAACATTCTTTTAAAAATCATTAAGTTCCTCTCTATCATTCTCAGATACTAAAAGTTTGTCTAAAAAACAATACAGCATTTTTTTCCCCCGCCCCAGTCATTGGAAATGGAGAGTTCTTTGGAACAATCTTTAGGCCTTTAGTGCTTTTGGCAAGAAGATCTTTGCAAATGCCCCCTCCTTTCCTCCACTCTCGAGCCAAGCTGAATGGGGCCTTGGAAGGAGCTCTTTGCAGGAGTCCACACAGCCGTTTTGGCTGCTTATTGAGGGATGGCAGGTTTTCTGACTCTTCTCCTCAGCATTCAGAATATGAATTCTTTCTTTTTTAAATTGGTTATTTATTACACCTTGTGTTTATACAAAAGAGGCCAGAATATGAATTCTTAAACAAATGGTATTCCATCCCAGACCTGGGAAGATCCAAACCACACTAGCCATTAAACAAATGGGAAGAAGGGAGATGACTTTTTCCATTTGGGGCTCACTCACGTTCCAGTGCAGTCAAGCAGAACTTTTGTTCTGTTTGGAATTGGTTTGGAATGAAACAGAGAAGAAAGAAACACAAATTGCATGAGCTTATGGTAGCCACAAGTTGGGTAAGGCAAATATTAACAATACTTGAAGCAAATGAAAATGAAATTATTTCCTTTCTCTACCAAATCTAATACAATGTTCTGCTTTGGGTGGGAGGGTGACAAGATGACTTCTCTCAAACCCATTTTAAATCTAGTTTTGTCTACTTTAAAAAAAAATTATGTAAAGATCAAGGTTGTTTTTTGTTTTTGATGTGTGGGATAAAAACACATACCATGAACTTTACCCTTTTTTATCATTTTAAGTATACACTTTAGTAGTTGTAATATATTTACATCGTTATGAAACAGATCTCCAGAACTTTTTCATCTTATAAATCTGAAACTCTATACACATTAAATAACAATTCCTTTTCCCCTTCTCCTCCCAGCTCCTGTTAACCACCATTCTAAGAGTTTGATTACTTTAGACACCTCGTATAAATGGAATCGAACAGTATTTGTCTTCTTATGACTGGTTTATTTCACTTAGCATAATGTCCTCAAGGTTCATTCATGTTGTAGAAACATTTTTTATAGTAAGATTTTTTAGAGTTTAGTCTCCTAGATTCATCATTAAAAAAGCACATTAGATTTTTTTCACTAGACTTACTGAGCAACAACAGTATGCCGTACACATGAAGCTTATCTTCCTGTTAAGGAGCTAGAAAGCTTGCATCTTCAGTCTCAGGTTAGCAGAGCTGTGAATGGGACTTCCTTGAGACTCACTCCAGTAAGCTCTAAAGAACATGTTGGGGAATAGACAGCGTTATATCCAATTTAAATTCTACCCACACCCCTCAGCCAGGGACTTCATTACTCCACTTTTTTTCACTCTCCTAGGTGATGAGTCAAGTCCACAAACTATGGGGAATATAGGTAAAAATAAGGGTAGAATATGTGTGCAGCCTTGAATGAAGTGGAGATCAACTATAAGCTCAATATTTCATGCTCAGTGATTTGGGTGGGACACAGGCTGGTGATGGAGACGGTGGCCCATAGAAAAGAATCCCCCATCATCAAACTCGTCTTTCCCATTCCCAACACTTTTGACTTCTCCAGAGCAGCAGGAAGTTCAGTCCTGCCACGTGTATCTTAGGTTAAAGAGAAAAAGAATAGAGCTCCAATGTGTGATTCCCAGCCTGAAAGAAACCAAGTGTCTTCTGATAAACAACACTTGAGGTTTTTTTCTTTTTAATGAAGGCACTAAACTGACCTTCTTTTAAAATGGCCTAGAAAGGATAAACAGGAGAGATCTTGTTTTCCCTTCATCCTGGAAAAATAACATTTCTCCCTTTCCAGCTCAGTACAGTTGACTGAATTGGAAAGGAATCTATTTTCTCTGGAAAGATTTATTTGCCCAACAGTCGTGTTTTTGTATATGTGTGTGTGTTGGCAAGAGGCGATAGATTTTCCAGAACAAGGGTCGTCTTGTTCACAGTTTAAAGGGGCGCAGAAGTTGACTAAGGAATTTAGTGTTAAGGAAAGCTTTTGCTTTCCTTAATGCCATGAACAGACTCAAAAGCATCTCAAGTTGTCCTGGGCTTTAGGATGGGGACGAGAGTGTGCTGGGGCACGGCTCAGTGCTACCACCCACTCATTCGAGAGCAGGTGAAAACATTTCCATTTTCCTCACCTCGATCTCAAGACTTGTGACAATAAGGGTCTGTTAGGAAGCATCTGTGTTTCTGTTTTTCAAATAAATTGTTTCTCAAAAAGTTAAACAAGTTTTGAATAAAGCCATGTGGAAAAGCGAGGAGTGGCATTACCTTTTCTCCCCACAACCGGACTTCTTTTCCCACCTGGGGACACATGTTTTGAATCAAGGAAAGATGCAAATTCCTTTCTGGCCAAATTAGAGTGAAGATTTAAAGGGATTATTAAGGTGCTCCTATCTCCTCCTCTACTTAGCTTCACAAAGGACTGGCATCACATTAGAAATTTTAAAGCAAATCTTTTCTACTTTACAGGGAATTGTTTTCACAACTTCTAGTTTTCTTGTATTGTAGGCTAGGCATTAATATAATATACAATAAACTTGGATACTTTGGGACATTTCCTTGAGAACATTTCATTGAAGGTGAATGACCTACTTCTTGTCAAAAAAGTTGAATATACATTATTTACACATGATACACATAATTGGTTGTATATATTAATTAATATATATATATTCTAACACAAGAACTGCAATCTCTCTTAAACTAAAGATTCTTTCCCCAGATTTTTTTGTTTCCAAGTCACTGCTTGCTGAGCTCAGCTGACAGCTCAGCTGGATTTTGCAGAAGTGACTTTTCACTAAGCTGGCCTTTGCCTTGCCAGGTGTGGCTGGCCAATGTAAAGGAAAGGAAAGGTGTTTTTCCTTTTAGCATGAATGTTAACACTTTTACCATATTTTCCATTGCCCAGTGTCTGTTTTCAAGGAAGCACGGATCTGCAGAAAACAGAGGCAGCTGAGATTTCTCCTTTGTAGATGTTGGCTCCCAGCCGCTTGGTGCATTTAATTTAGCAAAAGTCCATGTAATTAAATGAGGGGAAAATAGAATTTTTCTTTGATGGCAAAATGATTTCCATGAGGAGAAATTGGCTGATGGTGTTAACTCTGAAGTGTTGCTGGAAGGCTTCACAGCAGACAGGCACCCTCCTTCAGAGCCCAGATAGCACACACTCCCAAGGGCTGACTCTTTTGGGGCTGAACAGCTTTCTACTTAGGAAGTGTATGCCTTCTTGAGACATTTTTTACTTTTGTGTGCAAAGTCCATGTATTTGGCACAAATGAAAATTTTACCCATCCCTACATTGTCCTTTATTCCCCCAGTTTGAGGATAGATGGGACTAAATCTGGGTGAAATGGGTTTCCTACTTGCTCTCAACTATGGTTGCTCTAGATAAATCAGTTGTTGTCTTTGAGAAAGACCCCAAAAGCTTCCCAGGGTAGGGTCCAGGTTTTTTCTTCTTAGTCTAATCTTCAAACATCTACCCTATGCTTGGTGTTAGATAAATGTTAATTGGAAATGCTGACCCTGAGATAAGACAGAGGAAGGGAGACAAAAATGGCAGCTTGTTGTCCATGACCAAAGGGTAAAATAAGGGTAATCATCCAGTAGACCCAGACCTGATTCTCAGTCTCCAACTTATTTTTGCAGGGCCCTCAGGCACCTGAGAACATGTATATCCCCTTGTTAGAGAAAGCCCTCAAGGCATAATGAGATGATGAACATGTTGATGCAGAGTCAGTTTTTCAGTGGGAGGAACTGGAACTTGACCAGCAATATCACAAGAGGCACCTTCCTTATGCATCCAGAGTCCAGAAAGCATAAGGAGTGCAAAACCCTTCAAATGGGAATGTAAGGCATTTCATTTGAGACTCAAAAGGCAGATTTTCTCTCTGAAACTTTGGTTAAATTAACAGCAAATTTAGCAAAGTTAGGGGAGGAGGGTAGACAGCTGTTTACTGGCTTGATTTAGGTATACTAGTGTTACCTGGTAAAAGAAATCAGACCAAAAGAAATTTAAATGTCTAACATTTTGTTTGGATCACAACAGACTGTGGACAATTCTTAAAGAGATGGGAATACCAGACCACCTTACCTGTCTCCTGAGAAAACTGTAATTCAGGTCAAGAAGCAACAGTTAGAACCTTACATGGAACAACTGACTGGTTCAAACTTGGGAAAGGAGTACATCAAGGCTATATACTGTCACCCTGATTATTTAACTTATATACAGAGTATATCATGCAAAATGCCAGGCTGGATGAATCACAAACTGAAATCAAGATTTCCAGGAGAAATACCAACCACTTCATATTTGCATATGATAGCATTCTAATGGCAGAAAGTGAAGAGGAACAAAGCCCCCTAATGAAGGTGAAAGAGGAGAGTGAAAAAGCTGGCTTGAAACTCAACATTAAAAAAACCTAAGATCATGGCATCTGGTCCCATCACTTCATGGCAAATAGAAGGGGAAAAAGTGGAAGTAGTGACACATTTTATTTTCTTGGGCTCCAAAATCACTGCAGACGGTGACTGCAGCCATGAAATTAAAAGATGCTTGCTCCTTGGGAGGAAAGCTACAAAAAACCTAGACAGTGTATTAAAAAGCAGAGACATCACGTTGCTGACAAAGGTCCATACAGTTAAAGCTATGATTTTTCCAGTAGTCATGTATGGATGTGAGAGTTGGTCCATAAAGAAGGCTGAGCACCAAAGAATTGATACTTTCAAACTGTGGTGCTGAAGAAGACTCTTGAGAGTCCCTTGGACTGCAAGGAGATCCAACCAGTCAATCCTAAAGGAAATCAGTCCTGAATGTTCATTGGAAGGACTGATACTTTGGCCACTTGATGCAGAGTGGACTCATTGGAAAGACCCTGATGATGGAAAAGATTGAAAGCAAAAGGNAGAAGACTCTTGAGAGTCCCTTGGACTGCAAGGAGATCCAACCAGTCAATCCTAAAGGAAATCAGTCCTGAATGTTCATTGGAAGGACTGATACTTTGGCCACTTGATGCAGAGTGGACTCATTGGAAAGACCCTGATGATGGAAAAGATTGAAAGCAAAAGGAAAGGGGGAGACAGATGAGACTGTTAGATAGCATCACTGACCCAATGGACATGAATTTGAGCAAATTACAAGGGGTAGTGGAGGACAGGGTTGCTGGTGTGCTGGAGTCCATAGGATCACAAAGAGTCAGACACGACTTAGTGACTGGACAACAAACCAGCATTCTGATCTTTTTAAATAGAGATCTTCAACATTCTTTATGAAGATTTATGGATTACAGACATGAAATCACCCAAAATGTTAGTCATGAACCCTAATGTGGCAAGGGCCATAGAGCATGTGAATCCAACCTCTGGTACCAATGATCTGGACTTGACCTAACTTACTTGTAAGTGACCTTATGCAAGTTCCTTAACCTCCCCATGCCTCAGTTTCCTCTTCTGGGGATAATCCTAAATCATGAGGTCCTTAAGAACATTAAGTGAGTTAGTGTGCATAAAGCATTTGGAAGAGTTCTGGCACATTCTGAACCTGAAATATTATCATCTTGCCTTATCATAGGAAGTTGGGAAGAGGAATATGCTAGGAAATTTATGTACTATCTCAATCCTCCCAGCAATGAATTTTCATAACAATGGGACATTATTAAAACTATTTTCTCAGCTGAAGACTTGAGGTCAAGAAAGAAAAGTAAATTTTCTAAGGTCACACAGCTGGTTAGAAGCAGATGTCTCTGTGGATCATTTGTTACACACATTTACACAGCAAAATTATAATGATTGATTATAGCTTACACAGGGAATAGTGTAATACCTTATATAGTATTTACAGAAATGGAAGGGCTTCCCTGGTGGCTCAGACAGTAAGGAATCTGCCTGCAATGAAGGAGACCTGGGTTCGATCCCTCGGTCAGGAAGATCCCCTGGAGAAAGGAATAGCAAATAGAAATGGAAAACCAAATAGGAAATAGCTATGTTGTGTGCATTTGGCTAGCCACACACCATTTTAAATGGGGAAGTGTGAATTGAAACCATTACAGTTAATCTCTGAGCAGAAAGTCCATTGGATCAGGAGTGTGGCTGTGGTAGCATATCTGCTCAAGTCTTTATTCTCATGTTGTCTGGTCTGCAGTTGCTTAAATTTTTTAAAACAATATTAAGAGTTGATTTAGCTAAGATCTCAAATATTAAAATATGTTCATATTAGTTGAAAGAGAAATAATTTTTCTCCTCAAAGCGATATCTAAAGTCTCTTTTCCTCAGTTCAAGCAAACCCGGTTTACTGGCGGTGAGCTTTCACGTCCCCCCGCCTCCTCCCCTGATGTGGATCCCAGTTCTGGGAGATGGGCTGGGAGGTCTGAGAGAGTCTTTTCTTGTTGAGCACCTCCTATTGTTAGCACCATGATGGAGACCTGGTATCCATCATTCCTTCCAGTCCCCACAGCCATCTTCTGAGGGTGGTATCATCCTCTTTTGGGAGGAAACCGAGGCACAGAGAGCTTATTTATTACTTGTTCACTAAACACTGACACTATTTGGAGGAAAACAAAGGCTCTTATCTCTTAAAGCAGTGTGCTTCTCTCGCTCTTCTTGTGTGAAATACGTGGTGTGTTTTGTTTCAATGAATGACATGCTGCCTTGAGCATGCACAGGGCCGTAAGAAATTTGCTACATCTACACTTTTTTCTTTTCCACTTCAGAAGGCCTATCAGAATGCAAGTTATTGAAATCATAACTTTGAAACCACACTCATTTATAAAAATAATATATATTTTGCTAACTTTAGCACCTCCACCATTATTGGTAATAAACTATGCAAGATACCAAAGAACTGATGCTATCTATGATTGTTTAAAATCAAAGTGAAGCATGTACGGTAGGTATATGGGTCGGCACATTTCTGAAGGGACAATTCTGCACTTTCCTCTCTTTTTCATCCTTTCTTTTTCTGAGGATCCCTTTTGTGTTCCCTTTCCATCTACAGAACTAACTAGAGTCATCCAGACTTAGCAGCTCAGGGCCATTTTAGTGCCTCCGTCACGCTTCACTGTTTCTCTCACATCTGTTTGCTTTTCTCCATCCTTAGTCCAGGTAGTCACTGTATTACTTCTGGGCCACTGTCTGTTCCCTTGTTCCCTGCCTCTGTTCTCTTTCCCTTATAATCTTTTTATTTCATTGCTGCCAGATGAGTGTTCCCAAAACAGAAGTTAAATCCTTTTAAATAATTTTATCATAATGGAACCCTAAATAGCTACTGAGATCCAGAGCAAACTCCTCTCCCATCTCCCAATAAACTTTGCCGTACAATCCCAAAAAGATTTCCAATTTTACCTTCTACTATCTACCCTATGGAGGAGGTGATGGCACCCAACTCTAGTACTCATGCCTGGAAAATCCCATGGACAGAGGAGCCTGGAAGGCTGCAGTCCATGGGGTCGCTAAGAGTTGGACACGACTGAGCGACTTCCCTTTCACTTTTCACTTTCAGGCATTGGAGAAGGAAATGGCAACCCACTCCAGTGTTCTTGCCTGGAGAATCCCGGGGACGGGGGAGCCTGGTGGGCTGCCGTCTGTGGGGTCACACAGAGTCGGACACGACTGAAGTGACTTAGCAGCAGCAGCAGCAGCAGCATCTACCCTATGCCCAAGCCAAAGTGTAATAGATAACTAGTGCCTGTGTTTCTCTTTGCTCATCAATTCCTCATTTTTTTTTAATTAAAATGCTAGCCATCCTTCTAGGTCCTATTCATCCTTCTCCAAAGAAGTCTCTCTCGATTCTCTCAGTCTGTCATCATTTTTCCTTTGAACCTGTCTGTCATAAAATGAGCAGATATTTCTGTATATTTTTATCTCCAGTTCTCTGGTCTCTTGTCCCCCACACTCCCCAACTACACACAGACACACATAGACACACACACACTTGTCATTTCCTTGGCAGTTGGTACTTTGTGTCCCCTATAGTTCCAGTAGGGTCTTTCTCATGAAGTGGTATTTGCAGTCATGATGTTGTTGTTAAGAAGAAAAAGAAGGAGGAGGAGGAGGGAAGAGGAGAAGAGCATAAGAAACTGGGAGGAAAGGATGGTGGAGAGTTCTTTTGCTTCTCCAGCCATCATGGTTGGACAACTCAATTAATTGTTAGAAAGTTTTTCCCTATATTCATCTGAAATCTGCCCCTTTGAAAAACTGAGTTCCATAAATACTTATTGTGTAACTACTATATACAAATTAAACCATTTTAGGCACAAAAAACATTCACTAATCCAGTCACAGCCTATATGCCTGCCCTGCCCAAGACCCACCACCAGGGACCTTCTCACACTGAGGAGGAAAAAGGCTTAGCAGTTTCTCCAAGAGTCAAGGCCCTGCTCTCCTGGTTAATTTCTTGAAAGTATTTTTCTCCACTCTTCTCTGAGCTATAGTATATATGGGAGGGTCCATGCAAGGTTACTGAGAGATTTATTGGATTTATTATCATTATATATAGCAAACCCCCAGGGGTCAGAGGCAGAAAGGTTTGTTCTTCCATTTACACACAAAAAATAGATCTAAGAATCATGATTAAATCTTCAGATATGTGAAAATTACCATCCTATTTCCCAGAACCCTTCTTTGGAAATATTTATTTACTTTGGAAGCTGAGAGTGGAGGGATAGGTAAAGATTCTTAGAACAAATACCAGAAGATGGGTTTAAAAGGGATGTACTTAGAAAGAGGACTTGTTCATTATTTTTACATTAGAGGGACAGGGAATGTTCTGAAAGTCAGACTATCTGATTGTATCAGTTCTTGGTGGCACTCCTGCATAGCTGGCAGAGAAACAGACATAACTTCAGTATCATAGATTCATCATATGAATTAGACTTTGTTGTTTGTTTTTGTTTGGTCGCTAAGTCATGTCTGACTCTTTGCGACCCCAAGGACTGTAGCCCGCCAGGCTCCTCTGTCCATGGGATTTCTCAGGCAAGAATACTGGAGTGAGCTGCCATTTCCTTCTCCAGGGGATCTTCCCAGACCAGGGCTCAAACCCACATCTCCTGCATCTGCTGTATTAGTAGGCAGATTCTTTTACCGCCGAGCCAGCAAGGAAGCCCAGGCTTTGTTGTAGGTAGTTACTAAGCAACGCGTGATCTGATTTGACTCTTGGACTAGCCAAATCCACCAATGTGTTCCTTTCTATCACTGTTAGCATTACTCTCATTGTCTATTTCCTGGACCATGTGATGACCTCTAGCCAGAATCCTTGTCTCCAGTTGCTCCTCCCTCCAAACCATCCCACACAATACAATGTGGGCGATCTTGCTAAAATGCAGCTCTAATCATGTCCCTGGCCCAGTAGTCTTGTTTTCTTAAATCTCAAACTTCATTGCCCCCCTCCCACTTCATCCTTGGAGGTATTCCTAAGCTCCATATAGAGTTGACCACCGTACATTTTACCTTTCAGTCATAATACTTATGACCCTTTACTTCTTTATATCTCTCTCCTACTTCCAAGACTGTGACTTACCTTGGCATCCCCAACACCCCCCACAGTGCCAAGCACCAAGTGAGTGGCTCATATCTTGTCTTAAGGATGACAAACTTGGGCAAACTCTGGGAGATGGTAAGGGACAGAGAAGGCTGGCATGCTTCAGTTTATGGGGTAACAAAGTCGGATATGACTTGGCAACTGAACAACAGCAAGGATGAATACAGGCATACTTTGTTTTATTGAACTTTGAAGATGTTACATTTTTTAACCTTTTTGAAGGTTTGTGGCCACCTTGCATTGAGCAAGTCTATTGGCACCATTTTTTCCAATAGAATTTGCTTACTTTGTGTCTTTATGTCACATTTCAGTAATACTTGCAATATTTCAAACATTTCATAATTTTATATTTATTATGATGATCTGTGATCAGTGATCTTTGAGGTTGCTATTGCAAAATATAATCACTCACTGAAGAGTCAGATGATGGCTAGCATTTTTCAGCAAAAAAAATATTTTTTAATTGAGGTATTAGGCTATTGCACACTTAACAGACTACACTATAGTATAAACATAAGTTTTATATGTACTGACAAACCAAACATTTTGTGAGACTCGCCTTATTGCAATACTTGCTTCATTGGGGTGGTCTCAAACTGAACCTTCAATATCTCCAATGTCTGCTTATATAGCATAAAATCCAGTCTCCTTGATACAACGCTCTAGGCCTTCTGTAAACTTGGCCTGCCCCATTTGTCCAGTGTGCCTTTTCACAGCCCTATTCCATTAAAATCACGAAGCAAACCTTTCCCCTCACAAGGCTTGGATTTTCCCACTTTGATAGGGAAAGTATCCAGCTGTCCCATCTGTTGTTTTCACTTGACTGGCCCTTCTGCCTTTCTCTGCTTGTTGAAACCTACTCATTTTTTTTTTAAAGACCATCCAGTTATCCCTTCTCCTTGAAGCCTCCACCTACTCTGGTGAGGTGAGGTGAGGTGAAGTCACTCAGTCGTGTCCGACTCTTTGTGACCCCGTGGACTGTAACCAACTAGGCTTCTCTGCCCATGGGATTCTCCAGGCAGGAATACTGGAGTGGATTGCCATTTCCTTCTCCAGGGGATCTTCCTGACCCAGGGATTGAACCCAGGTCTCCCGCATTAGAGGCAGATGCTTTAACCTCTAAGCCACCAGGGAAGCAACACCTGGTTAATCTGTCTTTGATAGCTTCAACCAAACGCTTATGTCATGACCTTATCCTATTTCATTTTCACCACAGCATTTAGAATGGAGAGTTGGTCAAATAGATGCTAAGAAAACTGGGTGGCATGGAAATAATATAACTGCATATCTGCTGACTTTCCTGAGCACTCAGCCCTGCCCAGTGTGTGTACATCTTGCTACTAAACAAGTGCTAGAAAATGGTACATCAGAGGCACAGGGGCGTGGTTAGAACACGATTAGACCAGTCTTTTCCTCTCTTAATTTTCTCTGGAGGAATAGCGAGCTGGGCTGCAGAACATCGAGCTTCCCAGCCAGTGTTTCCCCAGAAATGGTTTACAGGTCTATGGAGAGAGATTCCCCTCACTTCTCAGGGTGGCTGGGCCATGCTCAGAACCACCTAAACCCCTGGGCCAGTGGTCTGGCTGTTAGCCCGGTGTGCCTCACAAACACCAAAAATGGGCCCTGTTATAAACAGAGCTTGGGGACACTGACTTGAGAGTCCCTTGGACTGCAAGGAGATCCAACCAGTACATCCTGAAGGAGATCAACCCTGGGATTTCTTTGGAAGGAATGATGCTAAAGCTGAAACTCCAGTACTTTGGCCCCCTCATGCGAAGAGTTGACTCATTGGAAAAGACTTTGATGCTGGGAGGGATTGGGGGCAGGAGGAGAAGGGGACGACAGAGGATGAGATGGCTGGATGGCATCACTGACTCGATGGATGTGAGTCTGAGTGAATTCCGGGAGTTGGTGATGGACAGGGAGGCCTGGCGTGCTGCGATTCATGGGGTCACAAAGAATCGGACACGACTGAGCGACTGAACTGAACTGACCTTAGTCAAATTAGGACAAGACCACAAACATGGGCGCACACACACTGTGATGAAAAATGGCTCTGTTTGGATTTAGCTTCATCTCTGTGGGCACAACAGGAAATCTGCCCCTTTAGGTCTGGGTTGGTATAGATTCACAGATGACTCTGCTCTTTCAAAAGAGAGAATTAAGTTAAAAAAACAAAAAACCTTCTAAAGTCTCTCTTTCTGAACCTGGTGAGTAGTCAGTAAAGGATGGTGGAAACTGAATGAATTACAGGATTCAGAATCAAGCCTTTTAGCTAAGCTCTGATTCCTTCTAAGAAACAAATTTTAGATAATTTTAAATTCATGCTTTCTCTCCTGTGTTTTGTGCTTTATGAAGGTTTGGTTTTCCACATCAGGATTTTTTTCATTGACATGGACATTCACGTGGATCTTGACCACAACAGAAGTCTGCGTGCTGATTCAGAAACCAGTCCTTGAGGTAAGAATTCACTTACTGAATGCGGATGACTTCTAGGTGCAAGGCATCTCCTTCACCATTCACAAGCATGATTTATTCACTCATTTCCACACTGGCTTCGGTCTCCATCCACAGAGTTAGTAAAAGTGGTCTTGATTTTATAAGGGCATTGTAAGCTGAATCCAACCTTGCAAGGCCTCCTCCCTTGCCATGGGAAGGACTCCCAGACATACTCTATTGTCGGGAGCCATGTTAGGCATTACTGACAAAATGGAGGCACAGCCACAACCCCCCTCTCTTGGTCCCACAGACACGGACTCAGGATGAAGGAGTTAGGCTTTGTGATTCTGACTTGTTTTTTCCTTTCCTCAGCTCAGTTGGCTGAAAAGAATATTAAGGTGCTTATTGTTCTGGAGAGGAGCATGAGAAGACACAAAGTATGACTCTGCTCATCTCTTCAGGTTGATTCCCTGGCTGCTGGAGCTGGACTCCAGCACTCTCTGTTGTATAAACCCACATTTTCATCACCTGGCACACCTCCTCCATTTACAACCTGTGAATTCCCTTCCTTTTTTCTAACCTGGTAATGCTTCTTGCTTCATTTAAAAGTGTGATTGGCTTTCTGGGATCTTCTTTCTATTAATGCTCAAGCATGGTAAAGTCCTATGTAAATACAAGCTCGTCCAAAGCCTTCACTGACCCCCATTGTGGAAATAAGCTCTCCTTCCTCTTGGCTCCTGACATTTTTTCATAACTTTTCTACTTACACGTACCACTTTTTCAAGTGATATGGGATCTTCAGATCCCCAGCAGGCTGTGAGATGATTGAGCCATTTGCCTCAGATGCAGAATTTAAGCATTCCCCCCCAAACCGAGTAACAATACACAACATCACAGTTTAAAAAATAAAAATTAGTGCAAAAATCCATGATGAACAAATATCAACATTTTCAATAAAGACTAGATTAGTATTTTTCCTTTTATTTTCCTTTCAGATTCTTCCTTTGGCCCCAGGATTCACTATGATCCAGCACTGTTACTGATTCTATCTTTTTTAGAAGTTTTGAGGTGCTGTTCATCATAGATTTTGGCATTGATTTTGATTTTTAAAAGAATATTGCATGAGTGTGTTATTTGTCCTGATTCCTGAGTGTTATGGTGTCCCTGAATGTTGTGCTTCAGGCCATTGCTCGTTTGCCTTTCTCTGGATTCTGGCTCTCTGATCACAGTAGCAACTAGCACAACCCTCTGCCCATCGATAGACACTCAATTTGTATTTCAGGAATGAATGAGTACTAGTAGAGATATTTTAGGTGTTTTTTCCCTTTTTTTTCCTAAAGGCAAAATGACACCTTGCTCACAATCCAGCATCTGCCTGACATTTAGACAGACAGCTTCACAGGTATGTTGTAGTAGTCTTAAGTCGCTGCATGTTGTGCCCGTCAGCTGTGCTCACCAATTAATATATTTGATCCTGGGTCTCTTTTGCTGTCACAGAGCATCCCCTTCCAGTCTTGCTTTATCTCATAAACAATTTTCAAGAAGCTCAATAGCTGTGGATGTATGGAATCATCTTTTACCTTCTTCTAGTAAATTGTACACCACTAACAACAAAAATAACCTGTTTGGAAGTCCAGAATACTGGGGACAAGCGTTCTGTTGATGGTTTCTGCAGGAGCTTCAGTGGTTGCGTGGAGAGGAAGGAGGCAAAGGCTTGGAAGGACAAACATGATGGAATGGGGTCTGCCCCTCAAAACAATACCCAACGTGGAGGAAAGTAGAATGTTATTTCATTACAATGGCACGACGCAGAGGAGAGGTACCCGTTTCTCAGGGGAAAAAGACACTGATCGCGGAGGTATTGAGTCTGAGTCTCACACATGCTCTAAAGTTGATTCCTCAGTAAAAAATAAACATGATCATTCACAAAATCCTTTCACAAAATCAGTTTTAGAAAGATGAGCCTGTAATAACAAAACTGTTTCTCTGCCCTGGTAGATGGCCTGTGATAATAATGTTTTTGATTTAGTTACAGGAATTCTGTTCAGCAAACAATGCTGTTTAAGTGTTTTCTCTGGGTTCTGTCCACATAGTAGTCACTGCCTGAAGTGGGAAAAATAGATCTTATTCTGTAATAGTGATTATGATTTATATTTTTTGTCTTGTCATCAAATGATCATTAGCCTTTGTCTATCCTCACTCCTTCTAACCGTAAGTAGTCCAAGGGTAAAAATGGATAACTAAATTAACTTTCAAAACACTAGTGTTTCTTAGCAACTACCTCTTTGTTTCACTTACAGTCTTCAAATCCCTTACTTTTCCATCTTGTTCTTTGCTGTCTCATTGTGATGTGACCAAAACTTCACTTTTGGTATACCTCTGGAAATTTGGGGATCTGAGACTCAGAAATGTGCTCATTTTAACAAATTATCTTACAGGGAGGATATTTAGACACTTCTTAGACTGTTAAGGAGACTCATAATACTAGGTTAAGATTTCACTTTTCATGAGGGCCTACTGTGTGCTAGCCACCATGCTAGGCAGCTTTCCCATGTTATTTCATTGAACGCTTTGAAGAATCTGGCAGGAGGGCAAGTATTGTCAGCCCATATTGAAGAAATAAAAACCAAGACTCCAACGGGCTGTGATGTGCTCAGGTCACAGGACTATGAGGAGCAAGTCTGAGGCTTGGCTCAGGCCTCGGGCTTGTTGTATTGCCTACAACTGTCTGGTTATTGTCACAGGAGAAAATTTGCACCTCTTCTGCTTCAAGAGATGCTGAGAATATGTTTATCCAACCCAATTTGTCATGTGGTTAGTTCCCAAGATGAAATGAAATCAATCATAAGGTTTCAGATATTATTTAAAACTATATGAAGAGACAAGAACCATGTGATCATGTCTCTAGACCCTGTGTATACTTTCTCTGAAATTTCATATTTTTTTTCAGGGAAACCTCCCTTTTCAAAAAGGTCACCCTAGCTTCCAAAAAGGCTTACAAGGAATAGGTTTTAGATCACCATGGAAGAATTGGTAAGGTATGGGAAAGACATGGATGGGAAAGAGAAAAATTTGATTTTATGAAATGAAAAATGCATCAGAGTTTACTTCCTTGAATTTGGAGGGGTATATGTGGGCATAGTTGTGTGTATGCTGGGAGTTGGAAGAGAATGTGTGTAACAGAAATTGAATGATGCTGGAAAAGACGTTACTCTGGACCATATTTTTGATGAAGAGACAATCAAGTATTCATGGCTACAACTCTAATGGATAAAATAACTCAAAAATAGCACAGGGAAGTAAGATAGAATAGTACAGCACAGTGGTTAGACCTATAGGCTCTTAAAATCAGTTGCATGAATTTAGTAGTTTTGCTACTTCCTGATTGTGTGACATTTGATAGGTCACTTAAAAACAAACAAGCAAACACTGCATGTTCAGTATTCTCATCTGTACAGTGGACAGTAACAGTAAGTACACATCAGGATGTTGTAAAAATTAAATGAGAATGCCTATAACGTATCTAACTCTTCGTAAAAATGAACTATTATCAAAAGGAGGGTATAGCTAATATTTTTGGGCTCCTTATAGTAGAATAGTCTACTTCTCAGGTTTAAGCAATTGGAAAGAGTTCATCCCAACAGAAATTGTCACCAAGCTTAGCAATAGAGCAAGTGATTTTATTAGTGGAAGTCAATATGACCCCAGTAACCAGGCCTACAAAACATAGGGAAGAGGACACCTGACCAACAAATAGTAATAATCACAAGATTGTCAGCAGCTGAGCCCTCAGAATATCTGCATTCCTTTAATAATTAGTAAGCAAATAACCCTGCTCAGTGGCAGCGAATCTGCACCAAGCATACAAAGCGGCACCAGCAAAACTAGAAAAAACTAGCAGATGCCCCTTGCAGGAAATTTAATTAAAGGGGAAAGGCCTCTAATAATGTTCCCATTGTGCTCTTGACTTCAATTGGAGAAGGCAAACATTGTGCAAATTCTCCAGACCAGGAGGCTGGTGTGGAAACAGCCAGACCCGTGGGCCCCCTTGGCTCCCGCCAAGAGCCTTTGCGGCTGTGTCGATTGATAACCACTTCCCCAAAGTCACCCAGCACTTTCAGATCAGCACAATTCTGGGTCACAAAATGGGTGGGAAGCCACAGAGTTCCAGGTCCTTTAAATAAAGTTAAAGATTACACCATTTGTAATGAAACACCTTTGTGTTTCCTCAGGGCCTCAGTTCCTGAGTCAATGATACTACAATAAACTCCTCAGAAATAATTCATGGAGCTGAGAAATGAAGCCTCACCCTCATGTTCTGAAGTTAGCCCTCACTCTGCCTCTTGGAAGGAGGATGGAACATCTATGTTACATCCTCAACCTGTGATATCTTCTTGCCAACGTGAAGACTCTCAAGTTCTTGGAGGCAGCACGCAGGCAGTTCCACAGGCAGACAGTGTAACAGGAACAGCAGGGTCGGATTTCACGTGTGGGCTCAGGGTGCCAGCTCTATGGCCCCGGGCCAATGGCTTCGTTCTCTGTGCTCCTCAGTTTCCTCATCCACAAAATGGGAGCAACGATAGCACCTTACCCATAGTGTAGTTGTGCCTGGCACACTGTGTACTAAATAATTGTCAGCTATTATGTCCATTCTTCTTAGTAGTTAACGATGGTCTCACCCTGTGAAGGTCTGGCAAAGAATTCTTTGAAGACAGTTATAGTGACCAGTTAAATGAATGTTTTATAAAGTATCTTATTTTGAATCCATACCCTGAGGTGGGATTGCTGGGTCATATAGTGGTTCTACTTATACTTTTCTGAGGAACCTCTACACTGCTTTCAGTAGTGACAGCACTATTTTATACTCCCACCAAAAGCGCACAAGGGTCTCGATTTCTCCACATCCTTGAAAACACTTGTCTTCCTTTTTTTTTTTTCCCCAAGTAATAGCTATTCTAACTGGAATGAAGTGATGTATATCTTGTAATGATTTTGTTTTCTTTTTATCAATTATATTTCAACAAAGCTGTTTTTTAAAAAAAATCTAACATTGTACCTTACATATTGTAGGCATGTCACACATCGGCTCTTTGATTGCTATGTAGAATAATACAATGTGTTGCTTCTTCTCAAGTTATATTCCGGTCCTTCGGCTTCTCCACTGCTCTGACCTTTTCCGGTGAACCTGTTAAGGGATTACAAAGATCTGCGTTTGGCAAGTCTTTACAGGGTTCATTTGAAATGCAAACACCCACTTGATGTTAAGAATAGAGAGGGAAGAGGCACAGACAGGAGTGTGGATAGGGTTCCTCCTGAACTGAACTTAAATTCTGGTTAAACAAATGGTAACAACAAAACCTGAGAAGTGTTAGGATCAGAAACTTAGAGTGAGGGAATTATGTGTCAGGAACTCACAGGAGAAGGAAGGAAAGACTTCCTTAAGGAAATGAGAAGTGAAGGATTCTAGGCATCAGCTGCACTTGAGAAAGTGCTCCAGATAGGTGAAAGATTGTGGTTCCAAGATCTGGAAGGAAAAGAGCTGGTAGTGGGGAAAGATGGAAAGGTGAGATGGGGGCCAGATTCTGAAGTCGGCTTGGAGGCCATGTCAAAGGGTGAGGCTTGATCCTGAGAATGATGGGGATTTGCTGGAGGGTTTCAGGTAGGGAAGGGAAATGTTCCCATCTGAAATTAGGAAGCATCATTCTGACTGCTCTGTGAGGCAAGAGGGAGTGTGGGGTCCTGCTCAGAGGCATTAACTCATCATCTCTTGATGATTCTGGTTCCAACTTGGATGAAGGCAAAGAAATGGGTGGCTTTGAAAGAAATTTAAACAGAAGGCTTAAAACCCAAGCTAACCTCAGCCTGCCACTCAGATAGGGACGGAACAGGTAAAAACCTTAACATTCACGCTGCTCTTCTGCCAGGAACACCCAGAACATATTTAGTCTGAAGAAAGACAGTAAACTTTTATCCAAAGTAGAACTAGAGTCTGTCTACACATGTCAATTGTCTGCACGAATCTACTTGACTCATTGCTTCAGCTAATGAAGGGCTGCTTGCCTGCCTTTCACCCTAATTATGCTTATCATCCAGGGCCCATAGAGGCCAGGAATAACTCAACACCAGTCCTTCTAGCCAAACAATCAGCAAACAAAGATAAGTTTAAAGAGAGTCAAGCCCAACTTTATGACTCTCTCATAGGCACCAAGGGCACTGTCTCAATAGCCTAAGCCACCAGACAGGATGGCCCAGCGCTGCTTGTTAGTTGACCTGCTGGGACCCACTGTGACTCATCTGTTTACTGCAGAGCAAAGGTAACTTGGGATGTAAAAGTAGACAGCTGCCTGCCATTGCACCTGGAAACGAGGGCACTGGGCTCTTCAACTGGAAGTGTTTCCATTGGCACAGACCCAGGCTGGATGAAGCCTGCTGGGTGAGAAGTCACGCCATGGGATGTGTGGGAAAGCATGCACATATTTTAAAGAATGGGGTCTTCACAGCTGACTGGCTGTTTCAGGTCACTTTCATTGTCTCACAGAGCAGCTTAGAGGCCAGTGATAATCACTTGTAAGTGTTTTTGTTATTTACAATTTCAATATAATCAGACTTCTTTTCTTGGCAGAAGTAAGGTTATGGGCAGGAATAATGAAAGAGTAATAATAGTATTAATACTATTGGTATCATTTATTATTGTTTACAAGGTGCTATGTCATTCAATCTAGTGATAACAACCTGGGTACCCATGTGAACTACCTGGGGAACTTTAAAATACTGATACCTGGGCCCACCCACCAAAGGTTCTGACTTCATTGATTCATGAGACGCCCAGGCATTGGCATTTTAAGGCTCCCCAGAGAATCCTGGGCTTCCCAGGTGGCTCATCAGTAAAGAAACAACCAGCCAGTGCAGGAGATGAAGGAGATGTGGGTTTGATCCCTGGCTTGGGTAGATCCCCTAGAGGAGGAAATGGCAACACACTCCAGTATACCTGCCTGAAAAATTCCATGGACAGAGGAGTCTGGCGGGCTACTGTCCATGGGGTCTCAAAGAGTTGGATACAGTTGGATTCTCACACACAGAGAATCCTAATGTGCAGCCAGTGTTGAGAACTACAGCTTTGATGATGATGACAGCATGCAACATTGGGATGTTTAGCTTCATCTGATAGATGAGAAGGGGAAAAATGTAGAGACAGAGAGAAAAAGTAATTGGCATAATTGCCAGATCAGGCACTTGATCCTTGAGTCTGTCTGGTCACCAACCTCCCTCGAAATTATTTCCCATACTATTCAGTGGGTCCTTGATAAGGAGTGCACGGGGAGAGCGCACAGTGGAAGAAGGAAGCCCAGGGCCAAAGCACCACACGGGTACCCGGAACCCTGTATAGGAGGCGCTGCCTTGCTCTGAGGCAGCTCTGCAGCCGTGGATGAAGATTCATAAAGGAGAGAAGCCAAGTAGGCAGATAACCCACCCTCGTGGTGGCAGCAGCTCCCGCCTCTGTCTAAGCCCCGGGGATGGCTCTCAGGAGATACTTGGCACAAACTCAAAAAGGGCACAACCGGCAGGCAGCCCCTTTGCCAGAACGGCCTGCAATAAATATAATCAAGTAGGATTCTGAAACAGCATTCCTATTCCTTCCAGCTGGGAAGACAAGGACTAAATATTTGAGGAATAAAATGTGGCAGAGGATGCTATATCTAGAGCTAATTGAACATATCTGGGCTTCCCTTGTGGCTCAGCTGGTTAAAGAATCTGCCTTCAATGTGGGAGACCTGGGTTCGACTCCTGGGTTGGGAAGATCCTCTGGGGAAGGGAAAGGCTACTCACTCAAGTATTCTGGCCTGGAGAAGTCCATGGACTGCATAGTCCATGAGGTCACAAAGAGACACAACTGAGTACCTTTCACTCACTTCACAAGCATGGGCCTGTCATGTTTCACACACACACACAAAAAAGATAAGGAGCGAAGCATGGATACAAATCGCAAGTTCAGCTCCTTTATGTCCTCTCACTTGGGAGTGGCTAGGAAAGAATAACACTCTGAGGGAAGAAGAAAGGAGGGGAGATGGTTCTGGAATCTGGGTGGGAGGTACCTGGCCTGCTCGGTAATTTGCATCTGACTCCTACTGGTACACTCCCCACAAAGCCTTGGACTAGCCACCTTCATTCATGTATTTACTCATGCAAACAGTCATTAAGGGTTTAAAACTCTCGGGATTCTTAGAGGAATACGACCCATCCCTGACCTTGAGTAACTCACAGTTCAGTAGGGAAGGAGTCACAGGGGCCTGGAGGGGCAGTTTCTCATGTGGGCCATCCTGACTGCCTCACAGGATGAGCCAGTGGAGAGAGGGGAGATGGTGTTCTCAGTGAAGCGGGCAGCTTCCACCGAGGGACAGAGATCCCCTCCTCTGCCTCAATAAAAGATGTGCCTTGTTAAATAGCCACATAGGCTTCACTGCAGAAACTTCCCTCTCTAGATTTCAAAGACTTGGACTTCCTTCTCTCTGTTCAAGCCAAAGAGCTGAGTGTCCAAAGTGAGACTGAATTCCTTACTCAGATTTTTTTTTTTTTTTTTTAAAAAGAAACACTCAATTCTGAAGGCCTGCCAGCCACACTAAAGAGCTTTTCCCAAGAAGGCATGGGCCAGGTAGGGGCAAGTGTTAGGTTTTGGACTAAAATAAAAATCCTATTCAGATGAGGTTAACAGTACACAGAACACAGGCACTGCCTGAAGGAGTCATTTTTCCCCTTGGTAAACATTCTGTTTCATAATATCAAATGTCATAACAGGGCATAACAAGGGCAGACACACAGATCCTGGGAGGGAGGTATTCCTGGATTTCAGTCCTGACACTGCCACGTAGGATCATAGATGACCTCCTGCAGGTCTCTGAGCTCCACTGCTTCTCTGTATAAAATAGGGCTGTGGGGGTCCCCCCAGCCACTCTGGTGGGGAGAATTAGGTGGCAAGGCAGCAGAAGAGTCCTTGGGCTTGGCACAGAAGGGGTCTCAGCCAGTGGTAGCTATGCTTCCTGTCCTCCTGATGCGACCTCCTGTTTCCAGTCCCCCTCATCATACAGCGCCCTTTCAAGTCTCTAAGCTCAGTCATCCCTGCTCTCAGAAATGTCTACCTTTTTCCCAAAGTGGATGATTCACTTTTTGATCCCTTTCTGCTCCTCGAAACATGGCAACATAATCCCTCCTTAAGCTCTTCAGTTGGATATTCACAGACCCACCTGTGTTCATTCAACTTATACCGAGGGCAGGATGGCAAGGGCTGGGCAATGGTTCCAGAGTCAAGGGTAAAATGTGAAGGTTTCTCAGCCTTCCCCAGTGACTCAGTGGTAAAGAATCTGCCTGCAGTGCAAGAGCCACAGGAGACACTAGTTAGATCCTTGGGTTGGAAAGATCCCCTGGAGGAGGGCATGGCAACCCACTCTAGTATTCTTGCCTGGAGAATCCGATGGACAGAAGAGCCTGGTGGGCTACAGTTCATGGGGTCGCAAAGAATTGAACACGACTGAAGAAACTTATATGCAGAGTACATCATGAGAAACGCTGGGCTGGAAGAAGCACAAGCTGGAATCAAGATTGCCGGGAGAAATATCAAAAACCTCAGATATGCAGATGTCACCACCCATATGGCAGAAAGTGAAGAAATAAAGAGCCTCTTGATGAAAGTGAAAGAGGAGTGTGAAAAAGTTGGCTTAAAGCTCAACATTCAGAAAACTAAGATCATGGCACCTGGTCCCATCACTTCATGGCAAATAGATGGGGAAATAGTGGCTGACTTTATTTTTTGGGGCTCCAAAATCACTGCAGATGGTGATTGCAGCCATGAAATTAAAAGACACTTACTCCTTGGAAGGAAAGTTATGACCAACCTAGACAGCATATTAAAAAGCAGAGACATTACTTTGTCAACAAAAGTCCATCTAGCCAAGGCTATGGTTTTTCCAGTAGTCAGGTGTGGATAAGAGAGTTGGACTATAAAGAAAGCTAAGCACGGAAGAATTAATGCTTTTGAACTATGGTGTTGGAGAAGGCTCTTGGGAGTCCCTTGGACTGCAAGGAGATCCAACCAGTCCATCCTAAAGGAGATCAGTCCTGGGTGTTCATTGGAAGGACTGATGCTGAAGCTGAAACTCCAATACTTTGGCCATCTGATGAGAAGAGCTGACTCATTTGAAAAGCCCCTGATGCTGGGAAAGATTGAAGGCAGGAGGAGAAGAGGATGACAGATGGTTGGATGGCATCACCGACTCAATGGACATGGGTTTGGGTGAACTCCAGGAGTTGGTGATGGACAGGGAGGCCTGGCGTGCTGTGGTTCGTGGGGTCGCAAAGAGTCGGACACGACAGAGCGACTGAACTGAACTGAAGCGACTTAGCGCAAATGCACGAAGGTCCCCCAGCTCCATTTTTGTCTCCCTCTCCCGAGAGGGCCACCCCACGTCACTTAATTTCTCCATCACCGTGATTTTCACTTGGCCATTTTGGAACACTCACTTACCACTAATGTTCAGAAATGTTTTCTTTCTGCTTGTGCTGAGTCTGCCTATAAGACAAATCATGATCTTTGTCATAGTTATGCTCTTTGCTTCCTGAGTGAAATAGTACCAGGTTTGATTATATTGTATTATTTACAATTAATTATATTCTATTATGTATCTCTCTTTGATGGTGAGTGGCAGAGGCATGCATGTTAGTTGCTCAGTCGTATCTCACGGTCTGTAGCCCTCCAGGCTCCTCTGCCCATGAGATTCTCCAGGCAAGAATACTGGAGTGGGTACCCGCTTCCTTCTCCAGGGGGTCTTCCCAACCAAGGGTCAAACCTAGGCCTCCTGCAGGCAGATTCTTTACCATCTGAGCCACCAGGGAAGCCCCGTTAAAGGAGATGATCCACATACAAAGTTACCCACAGCTGTCAGTGGAGATGCCGCCAGGTGGGAAAGGCCCCTGAGCCAGGTGCCCCTGAGGCCGGGATGTTGGGGGTGACTTGGGAGGGGTCCGGCCTGCTCTTTCCTGCCTCTGTCCCGCAGTCCAGCTCCGCAGCTCGCCCTGCGCCCCAAACAGCAGCTGGAGCAGCCGGCTCTCCAGCCGGAACAGCCCGGGCCGCGCACCCGGCCCGAAGCTCAGAGCCGGTGCGAGGAGCACGAGTCACTGCTGTCCAGAGAGGGTAGGCGCAGCAGCAGCACGGACGAGGAGGCTGAGGACAGCAGGCCCAGGGTGGGGACCGCGCCGGACACACGGGCCACACCGCCGCAGCGCGCCGAGTCCCTGGACCACCCCAGCACGCTGCACCTGCGGCCCCCGCGGCCGGCCGCCCTGCTGCCCACCAAGCTCCGTGACTGCAACAGGCAGGCGCAGCCCGGCCCAGCGAGCTCTTCCTCCGCATCGAGTTTCACGACGACGGGTTTGCTGATTCATCCCATTCCAATATTTTATAAATAAGCTCTCAGAATCAAGACCATTTTATTATCTTCTTCTACTTGTAAATAGATTTTTAAATACTCATTAAGTTTTTAAAAAAAGCATATATAAATATCTATGCTGCTGCTGCTAAGTCGCTGCAGTCGTGTCCGACTCTGTGCGACCCCATAGACAGCAGCCCACCAGGCTCCGCTGTCCCTGGGATTCTCCAGGCAAGAACACTGGAGTGGGTTACCATTGCCTTCTCCATATAAATATCTATAGTCTGTGATATAATGGCGAGAGGGGGGAAATCTGAAACAAGAGGCCACAAGAATATTTTAAAAGACAGTGCTTGAACACAAATCCTTCCCATTGTTGCCAATGGGTGTGAGGCCNGTGGGTTACCATTGCCTTCACCATATAAATATCTATAGTCTGTGATATAATGGCGAGAGGGGGGAAATCTGAAACAAGAGGCCACAAGAATATTTTAAAAGACAGTGCTTGAACACAAATCCTTCCCATTGTTGCCAATGGGTGTGAGGCCTTGGTCAGCTCATACCAGAACTGCTACAAAACTGGCATAATTACTCTGCAGCCTCCAGCCTCTTTCCCCTGCTGTCATTGCTGCCCAAGTATTTCGGTCCTAGTGTGACAGATCACTCGTTTCCTAATAGCTCCCAGTGATTGCAGGATAAATTCCATCCTCCTCAGTGAGACATTCAAGGTGCTTTGCTATCAGGCTTCTCCTGACTTTCCAAGGACCCCATTGCTGCCAAATGGATCTACTTATTGTCCTCTGATAGTACTGAAACAGCTTCACTTGACTTTTAGAGGTTAATATGATATCCCGGGGCAGAATGGTGCCCCTGAACCCCACTTTCCCTTTGACTTTTCCCTGGCAATTCCACTATCCATCAGCTTCTCTGCTCTGGCTGTTTCACAGTCCTCCTTCTTCCTAAACCCAGAAATAATGTAATATCCCTAAGAGATTGCTCTCTACTACAGTCTATGTCCAAGCACATTTTTATATACTTTTGTCTTTGCCATTGTGCACCTGTCCTCCAAACACACCTGAGCAGGTAAGGAGAAAAAGGAAGAGAAATTCCTGATGTTTACTGTGTATCTACTGCACACTGAACATGAACACATTGGGATACATTTAAATCCACCTTCAAATTTCAAAAGGGCTGCCCTAGTGACTCAGATAGTAAAGAATCACCTGCAATGCAGGAGACCTGAGTTCAGTCCCTGGTTCGGGAAGATCCCTGGAGGAAGGCATGGAAACCCACTCCAGTATTCTTGCCTGGAGAATTCCATAGACAGAGGAGCCTGGCAGGCTACAGAATACGGGGTCGCAAAGAGTCAGATATGAATGAGTGACTAACACTCGAACTTATATGGAGGTATTTTTGATTCACATTTTCCAGTGAAGAAACTGAAGCTCAGGAGAGGTTAATGACTTTCTCAAGGATAGTTATATGGTGCCAAAGAGGAAAAAAAAAGAGCTGTGGAATGGAGTTCATGAAGACAGGCTTCACAGACGTGGTGGGAGCAGAGCCAGACCTTGGTGGGGTGGGCAAGAGGGGAGCGTACCATGAGTGTGAGCAGCACCTCAAAGACTCCAGACTCACCCTGACAGTGGGATCATTTACAGCTTTTAGAGATTATACCTGATTTCCTTTAAGAAGCCAATATTAAAGTTAATTGCCTAATTTTGAGCACGCAAACACTGAAATTCACTGGAAGAGCCAAAGTTCAGGGATAAGTGAACTTTACTGCAGCACATTAAGAACAGAATAAATGCTGATGAAGAGGCAGAGGTATTTTTAACTGCAGGTCAAAAGAGGGCTTTTAACACAAGATGGCTGAAATTGGGCAAACACACAATCCCAGGTGGTTTCATACAGCAGGATAAAAATGAATGAGTCTACATGGATCCATGAGTAATAAACTGTGTGTATGTGTGTCTGAGTGTATGTCTGTGGAGGGTATACTTTCTGCTCAGTTTTGCTTGGAACCTAAAACTACTCTAAAAAAATAAAGCCTATTTAACAAAATGAAATAACTTTAAACATTTTTAAATGAATGAGTCCAGATCCCAAAGCTGTCCTCTGAGACATGAAAGGAGGGGAGAATGTGCCCTCCTTTTGATGCGGTGGAGCACAGACTCTTGCTCAGTTGTGTTCCATGGTCTTTTATTTTTCCATTTTTCTCCCCAATGAAATGCTTATGAGCACTGAAGACTCAAAAAGCAAGATATGGAAATAAGAAAGAGGTGGAAAGGGGACAGCGAAGAGAAGGAAGTAAAGGATGCTTGAATAGCTTACATATTGAAAATAAAAAAAAACTGGCTGCATGTTTCAAAAGCATGATAATTAATCATCCATGAAGAGTTTTACAGAACATCTACTATATGGTAATGCTGGGAGGCTGCTCACTTCTCTGACTGTCTTCTAATTTCTTCTCTGAATCAAGCACGACAATACCTGCTTTACATGATTATGATGAAGATTAAATAGCATAACGTGCTTTAAAGTCTTAGCCCCAACGCCTACATTCATTCATTGAAAATAGTTGTTGAGTGCCTAATACGACCTAGATATCAAGAGGATAGAAACAGATGTGGTTATTCTGGGCTCACTGCATTTATAGTCTAAAGGGGGAGACAGATGTCAAACATGGAATCATAAAACTAATTAATTACAAGTTGTGGAGAATTCTACAAAGGGAAAAGCCAGGGTGCTATGCAAAAATAATAGGGCCTCTGAGTAAATGATCAATAAATAGTGGTTAAAGACAGATATTACTCTGTAATAGGACAGATTCATTTTTATCAGACAAACCTATCCACAAAGAATAATTGAGAGAAACTAGATAAAATATTTTTTAAAAAATCTGTTTGAAGGAATATAAGAGCTACCACAGCAGCAAGGTTAGACAGGATTCCAGAGAGAAGGTAAACACAAAGAAGTAAGATTAAAATGCAGCTCTGCTTTTTCCTGGAAGCATTTGCAAGATGGTAAATGGCTGAAGATAGTTTTCAGCAATCTCATGGAACAAAATTAAGAGTTCATGGCCCACTAAAGAGGAGGAACACTGTCAGTTTTCAATTTCGAGCTCTAGAGGGCGATGCTATGAGTAAGGGCAAAATAAGTACAGATTAGCTCTCACAAAAACTAAAAGCAGCCTCACCCTAGGTTGCATTATGATTTGCCTAGCTTAACCACTTAGACGTTATCCCCTATGAAGAAAGATAATCACCCAGGGCCTCAAAGTATCTCTATATTTTTTCATAGAGTAGTGTCTAATATTCAATTTAAAAAGTTCTAATGTGCCAGGAGACAAGCCAATGACCAAAAATCATTTGAAGGTAATAGAAACAGATCCATAGTAGCTATAGATACTATATAGACACTGGAGCTCTCAGACACACACTTTAACTACTATTAATTATATTAGACTAGATGGATTTCAATAGACAATTGGAATCTGTAAAATAAGAGTAATAAGGAAGTCAGAGAACCAAAAAAAATACAATAAATAAAACTGAAAATTCAATAAATGAATTAGGAGCACATTAGACACAGCTGGAGTTCACTGTCTCCCGGAGTTTGCTCAAACTCATGTCCATTGAGCTGGTAATGCCATCCACCCATCTCATCCTCTGTCACCCCCTTCTCCTCCTGCCCTCAATCTTTCCCAGCACTTTTTTTTTTTTCCCCCCAATGAGTCAGCTCTTCGCATCAAGTGGCCAAAATATCGGAGCTTCAGCTTCAGCATCAGTCCTTCTAATGAATAGTCAGGGTTTATTTCCTTCAGGATTAACTGGTTTGATCTCCTTGCAATCCAAGGGACTCTCAAGAGTCTTCTCCAGAACCACAATTCAAAAGCATCAATTCTTCAGCTCTCAGACTTCTTTATGGTCCAATTCTCATATCTATACATAACTACTGGAAAAACAATAGTTTTGACAATATTGACTTTGTCAGCAAAGTGATATCTTTGCTTTTTTAATACGCTGTCTCAGTTTGTCATACTTTTCTTCCACTGAGCAAGTGTTTTAATTTCATGACTGCAGTCACTGTCCACAGTGATTTTGGAGCCTAATATATAAAATCTGTCACTGTTTCCACTTTTTCCCCATCTACTTGCCATGAGTGATGGGACCAGATGCCACGATCTTAGTTTTTTTAGATGTTGAGTTTTAGGCCAACACTCCTCTTTCATTTTCATCACAAGGCTCTTTAGTTTCTCTTCGATTTCTTGGTTCACAAACTATTGAAGCCTAGATTGAAGGATTTTGAGTGTTACTTTGCTAGCACGTGAAATGAGCTCAATTGTATTATAGTTTGAGCATTCTTTGGTACTATCATTCTTTGGGATTGGAATGATTATCATCTATAAACATATTGTAGTGCCAGAAAGAAAGAGAATGGGTAGGAACAATATTTGAGGAGAGTTTTCCAAAACTGATGAATGACTCAAATCACATATGGAAACGGCGCTATGAATCCCATGATGGACCAATACAAGTAAACTATGGCAAGACAGTTCAGTTCAGTTCAGTTCAGTCGCTCAGTCATGTCTGACTCTTTGAGACCCCATGAATCGCAGCACGCCAAGGTTGATCTCCTTCAGAATGGACTGGTTGGATCTCCTTGCAGTCCAAGGGACTCTCAAGAGTCTTCTCCAACACCACAGTTCAAAAGCATCAATTCTTCGGCACTCAGCTTTCTTCACAGTCCAACTCTCACATCCATACATGACCACTGGAAAAATCATAGCCTATCTGCATATCTGAGGTTGCTGATATTTCTCCTGGCAATTTTGATTCCAGCTTGTGAGTCTTCCAGCTCAGCATTTCTCATGATGTATTCTGCACATAAGTTAAATAAACAGGGTGACAATATATAGCCTTGACGCACTCCTTTCCCATTGTTTCATGTCCAATTCTAACTGTTGCTTCTTGTCCTATATACAAGCTTCTCAGGAAACAGGTAAGGTGGTCTCGTATTCCCATTTCTTTAAGAATTTCCACAGTTTGTTGTGACCCATACAGTCAAAGCCCTTAGCATAGTCAATGAAGCAGAAATGGATGCTTTTTTCGGAATTCCCTTGATTTTTATGTAATCCAACAGATACTGGCAATTTGATCTCTGGTTCCTCTGCCTTTTCTAAATCCAGCTTGTACATCTGAAATTTCTTGGTTCACATACTATTGAAGCCTAGATTGAAGGATTTTGAGCGTTACTTTGCTAGCATGTGAAATGAGCTCAATTGTATTGTAGTTTGAGCATTCTTTGGTACTATCATTCTTTGGGATTGGAATGATTATCATCTATAAACATATTGTAGTGTCAGAAAGAAAGAGAATGGGTAGGAACAATATTTGAGGAGAGTTTTCCAAAACTGATGAATGACTCAAATCACATATGGAAACGGCGCTATGAATCCCATGATGGACCAATACAAGTAAACTATGGCAAGACAGTTCAGTTCAGTTCAGTTCAGTCGCTCAGTCATGTCTGACTCTTTGAGACCCCATGAATCGCAGCACGCCATGCTGCAGTGCTTGGGGTCGCAAAGAGTCGGACATGACTGAGTGACTGAACTGAACTGAGGTGGAGGAAATCAAGAAAGGCTTTTCTGAGAAAGGGAAACTTGACCTCCGACCTGAAAGATCTCAGATCTTTCAGATCTGAAAGACAATAGGGTGAATTAAAAGATTGAAAGTGGACACATAAAGCAAGGAGCATTAGATATTGGGCTTCATGGCATCTGCAAAGATCCCGTGGTAGGAAGAAACATATGAGTTTGAGGGACTGGAAGGTCCTTTTCTGAGAAAGGGAAACTTGACCTCCGACCTGAAAGATCTCAGATCTTTCAGATCTGAAAGACAATAGGGTGAATTAAAAGATTGAAAGTGGACACATAAAGCAAGGAGCATTAGATATTGGGCTTCATGGCATCTGCAAAGATCCTGTGGTAGGAAGAAACATATGAGTTTGAGGGACTGGAAGGTCCAAGTAACCAAAGCACAGTGTATGAAGGAAAACAGCTCAGATCAAGCTGGAGAGAAGGGTAAAGCCAGAACATTGAGAATTTTGTGGGTTGTGTTAAGGATCTTGGGGTTTATCCAGAGTGTAATGAATGGAAAGGCAATCAAGAGCATTAAAGCAGGGTGTGGAGAAAAGGGAACTCTCCTTCACAGTTGATGGGAATGGAAACTGGTGAAGCCCTGGTTCCTTAAAAAACTAAAAATAAAGTTGCCATATAATCCAGCAGTCCCACTCCTGGGCATGCTTCTGGAAAAGATGAAAACTAACTCATAGAGATACAAGCACCCCATTGTTCCAAGCAGCACTATTGACAGTAGCCAAGGATGGATGCCATCCTCAGTGTCCATCAGCAGATGAACAGAAAAAGAAGATGAGGTACATATAAACAATGGAACACTATTCAGCCATAAAAAAGAGTGAAATGATGTCATTTGCAGGAACATGGGTGGACCTAGAGATTATGATACTAAGTGAAAAAAGTCAGATAAAAAAAGATAAGTATCATGATACTGCTTATATGGGGAATATAAAAGACCATACAAATGAACTTATTTATGAAACAGAAATAGACTCACAAACATAGAAAACAAACTTGTGGTTACAAAAAGTGAACTGTAGGAGGGGATAAGTCAGTAATTTGAGATCAACAGATGCACACCATTATATATAAAATAAACAATGAGGACCTACTGTATAGCACAGGAAACTGTATTCAATATCTTGTAATAATCTATAATGGAAAAGAATCTGAAAAGGAATATATACATTTGCATATATATATTATATATACGTATGTATAAATATATATATATATGTGAGTGCATGCTCAGTTGTATCCAACTCTTTGCAACCCTATGGACTGTAGCCCCCCAGGCTCCTCAGTCCATAGAATTCTCCAGGCCAAAATACTGGAATGGGTTGCCATTTTCCTCTCCAGGGGATCTTCCTGACCCAGGGTTTGAACACACATCTCCTGTGTCTCCTGCATCACAGGCAGATTCTTTACCACTTGAGCCATTGAAGAAAGATTTCCCAGAGAAGGATGGCAACCCATTCCAGAATCATCTTTTTCAAACAGGTATACAACAAAGTCTTTCAGTTTGTATAAGTTTTTTATATGTATACAAGCTGAATCACTTTTTTGTATATTTGAAACATTGCAAATCAACTGCACTTCAACAAAAAAAATGTTCAAATAGGTTTATATTGTTATTGGATTTATGTTTGGAAAAGATTATGCTAGCTGTGGCATGAGAATGAATTGTAGAAGGTGAAGTCAGAGGAGGCTAAACCACCCAACAGTTTTTGCCAGAGGAGAGATAGTGGTGGAGACAGTGGAGATGGAGAGGTGTCAGATTCAAGAGACATGTTAAAATCAGCAGGTCTTGGAGAAGGATTTTACATGGTGATTGAAGACAAGGGAGACATCAAGGGTATCTTCTCGCGTTCTTGCTTGTGCAAATGGGTCTGACAGTGATGCCACTCTCGGAGACAAGTAACACAGAAGAAGGCCAGGTTTTGGAAAGAAGAATATAAATTCAGTTTTGGACGTATTCAGATTGAGGATTTTTTTTTTCTGTAAAAGCTTGTTCTATAGAATGTCTTTTCAAGATTAATTGATTATTCTCTGTGGTGTTTGTTTTACTTATTTTTCTTGCCTCCTCCAGTCTAACACTTTAAAAAATGCAATCACAAGTTCAGACTGTGGCGGTTTATCATGTCTCTGCATCCAAATATTGATGCTTGCCTAATCTGAACCTTCCTGGGGAGTAATGAAAACAAGAGAGAAGATGGAAAATTTGTGGCGATTCCCCAGGAGTGCTTGCAGGATGTCAGACATTGATCCCAGTTAGACACCAAATGTGTCAGGGAACTTTCCTGGCGCTGGCTATCAAAGGCCACCTATTGAGGCAAGATTGCTTTTCTTGAAGACGCTGCACAAGGATGAACAAGCCAAGTTTAGCAGAACTGGCTCTCAATGCACAGGGACGTTTCAGAGAACCACTAATGATCTTTTCCTTCATTGAAAATTAGATCTGTCAAGAATATGAATCAGGTGTCATGTGAAAGAGAAGCCAATCAGCTCTTTCAAAGCAATTTCCTGTTAGAGCTTCGGGATGGGAGATGCCATTTCCCTTGCTCCAGGCTGGTTGAGATCCTGTTGGCAAGTTGTCTTGAAATCCTTCCCACGAGAAAGCACACAGTGAAGATGACAGCCTGTGCAAGTCAATTCACATCCAGGGAAAGGGACTGTGTAGTCATGACATACACTCTCTCTCTCTCTGGCATTGACCAATAAGCTTATGGGGATATATTGGACCTTTTTTCAACACATTTTTATTTTCTTCTGCTTGTATATATCCTTTAGTTGTGTTTGAGGCTTAAAAGATGAAATTGGATTTCTGTCTGTAGATATCTGATTTTAAAAATTTTGCTTATGGCATCTGATTAGAATGAGCTTTGTAGATTTTATGAGGATTAAATTATGTGTTATTCTTTAAGGCAGCTTAAATTTTAAGATTTTGCCCCAAATCATTATTACTAAGTTTGCCTAAAGTTTCAACCTGGGCTTCCCTGGCGGCTCAGTTGATAAAGAATCTTCCTGCGATGAAGGAGACCCAGGTTCAATCCCTAGGTCAGGAAGATCCCCTGGAGGAGGAAATGGCAACCCACTCCAGTATTCTTTCCTGAAAACGTTCCAGTATTCTTTCCATGGATTGAAGAGCCTGGCAGGCTATAGACCATGGGGTTGCATGAATCAGACATGACTTAGCGACTAAACCACAACCACCACAGTTTCAATAGTTGGTAATTCCTTACTTGGAACAGAATTTTGAGTTTTGTAACTGTATGAAGAAGGAGGAGACAGATGATTTATACCTGTTTCACAAGCTGTGAACATAATTCAATTGTCAAAGAAAGAAATGTGGTAGATGTTCAGGAACTTGTTCTTTTATGTGATTTCTGTATTTCTGATTTGTTTGATTATCATCTTAAGAATTTATAAATGCTATATATAGGTAGCCTGGGTCAAAGGGCCAGTTCTAACTTAGAACTTAATACCAGCCCTAACTGGTTTTAAGCATAATGTTGCTTAATACCAGTGAAAAGTCCACATACTCAAAGCTATGGTTTTTCTAGTAATTGTGCATGGATATGAGAGTTGGACCTTAAAGAAGTCTGAGAGCTGAAGAATTGATACTTTTGAGTTGTGGTGCTAGAGAAGACTCTTGAGAGTCCCTTGGACTGCAAGGAGATCCAACCAGTCAATCCTAAAGGAAATCAACCATGAATATTTATTGGAAGAACTGATGCTGAATTTGAAGCTCCAATACTTTGGCCACCTGATGCAAAGAGCTGACTCACTGGAAAAGAGCCTGATGCTGGGAAAGATTGAGGATAGGAGAAGGGGGTGACAGAGGATGAGATGGTTAGATAGCATTACTGACTCAATGGGCAAGAGTTTGAGCAAACCCCTGGAGATAGTGAAAGCCTGGGAGCCTGGCATGCTGCAGTCCATGGGGTCTCAAAGAGTCAGACATGACTTAAGGACCAAACAACAACAACTAATGAAAAACACCACAAAATATTTTTTAATTAATTAACTTTTTATTGAAGGATAATTACTTTACAGAATTTTTTGTTTTCTGTCAAACCTCAGCATGAATCAACCATAGGTATATGTATATCCCCTCCCATTTGAACCTCCCTCCTATCTCCTTCCCCTTTCCACCCCTCTAGATTGATAAAGAGCCCCTGTTTGAGTTTCCTGAGCCATACAGCAAATTCCCATTGACTATCTATTTTACATATGGTAATGTAAGTTTCCATGTTACTCTTTCCATACATCCCACCCTCTCCTCCCCTCTCCCCATGTCCATATGTCTGTTCTAGATGTCTGTTTCTCCATTGCTGCCCTGTAAATAAATTCTTCAGTACCATTTTTAGAGATTCCATATATGTGCCTTAGAATACAGTATTTATCTTTCTCTTTCTGACTTACTTCACTTTGTATAATAGGTTCTAGGTTCATCCACCTCGTTAGAACTGACTCAAATGTGTTCCTTTTTATAGCTGAGCAATATTCCACTGTGTGTATGTACAACTTCTTTATCCATTCATCTGTTGATGGACATCTAGGTTACTTCCCTGTTCTAGCTATTGTAAATAGTGCTGTAATGAACAATGGGATACCTGTGTCTTTTTCAATTTTGGTTTCCTCAGTGTATATGCCTCAGGGTGGGATTGTTGGTGATCTAAGGAATCTCTATACCATCTTCCATAGTGGCTGTATCAGTTTACATTCCCACCAATGTGCAAGAGAGTCTCCTTTTCTCTACACTGTCTCCAGCATTTATTGTTTGTAGACTTTTTGATGATGACCATTCTGATTGGTATGAGGTGAAATCTCATTGTGGTTTTGATTTGCATTTCTCTAATAAGCGATGTTGAACATCTTTTCATGTGTTTGTTAGCCATCTGTATGTCTTCTTTGGAGAAATGTCTGTTTAGGGCTTTTTCCCACTTTTTGATTGGGTTGTTTGTTTTCCTGGTATCGAGTTATATGAGCTGCTTGTATATTTTGAAAATTAATCCCTTGTCAATTGTTTCATTTGCTATTATTTTCTCCCATTCTGAGGGTTGTTTTTTCACCTTTGCTTATAGTTTCCTTTGCTGTGCAAAAGCTTTTAAGTTTAATCAGGTCCTGCTTGTTTACTTTTGTTTTTATTTTTGTTATTTTAGGAGGTGGGTCATAGAGGATTTTGTTTGATTTACGTCATTGAGTGTTCTGCCTATGTTTTCCTCCAAGAGTTTTAGGGTTTCTGGTCTTACACTTAGGTCTTTAAATCCATTTTGAGTTTATCTTTGTGTATGGTGTTAGGAAGTGTTCTAATTTCATCCTTTTACACATAGCTGTCCAGCTTTCCCAGCACCATTTATTGAAGAGGCTGTCTCTGCCCCGTTGTATATTCTTGCCTCCTTTGTCAAAAATAAGGTACCCATAGGTGCATGAGCTTATTTCTGGGCTTTCTATCTTGTTCGATTGGTCTATATTTCTGTTTTTGTGCCAGTACTATGCTGTCTTGAGGACTATAGCTTTATAGTATAATCTGAAGTTAGGAAGGTTGATTCCTCCAGCTCCATTCTTCTTCCTCAAGAATGCTTTGGCTATTTGGAGTCTTTTCTGTTTCCAAATGAATTGTGAACTTTTTTGTTCTAGTTCTGTGAAAAATGTTATTAGTATTTGATAGGGATCACAGTGAATCTGTAGATTGCATTTGGTAGTATAGTCATTTTCACAATATTGATTCTTCCTGCCCAGGAACATGGATTATCTCTCCATCTGTTTATGTCATCTTTGATTTCTTTCATTAGTGTCTTACAATTTTCTGTGTTCAGTTCTTTTGTCTCCTTAGGTAAGTTTATTCCTAGATATTTAATTCTTTTTGTTGCAATGGTGAATGGGATTGAGTCCTTAATTTCTCTTTGTGATTCTTCATTGTTAGTATATAGAAATGCAAGTGGTTTCTGTGTATTGATTTTGTATCCTGCAACTTTGCTAAAAACACTGATTAGCTCTAGTAATTTTCTGATACTATCTTTAGGGTTTTCTATGTACACTATCATGTCATCTGCAAACAGTGAGAGCTTAACTTCTTCTTTTCTGATCTGGATTCCTTTTATTTCTTTTTCTTCTCTGATTGCTGTAGCTAGGACTTCCAGAACTATATTGAATAATAGTGGTGAAAATGGACACCCTTGTCTTGTTCCTGATCTTCGTGGGAATACCTTCAGTTTTTCACCATTGAGAATAATGTTTGCTGTAGGCTTATCATATATGGCCTTAGGCAAGAATACTGAAGTGGCTTGCCATTCCCTTCTCCAGTGGACCACGTTCTGTCAGCCCTCTCCACCATGACTAGGCATTGCTTGGTTTCATTGAGTTAGACAAGGCTGTGGTCCTAGTGTGATTAGATTGACTAGTTTTCTGTGAGTATGGTTTCAGCGTGTCTGCCCTCTGATGCCCTCTTGCAATACCTACCATCTTACTTGGGTTTCTCTTACCTTGGGCATGGGGTATCTCTTCACGGCTGCTCCAGCAAAGCACATACCATAATAAATCTGCTGAAAACTGGAGAAAAGATAAAAATGTTAAAAGAAGCTAAAGGCTAAAAAGACACATTATCTTCAACCAGAATAATAAAACTGACAGCTGAAGTCTTAAGAAAAATTAGGAAAGCCAAAGACATTAGTATGCCATTCTAAGGTGAAAAATACTAGTTCCAAACTGGAATTATAAAAATTATTTTTCAATATTGAAGATAAAATTACTAACTTTAAATTTATTTCTATTTTGTATATTTTAATTATAAAATAACACATACATATGGAAAACACACAAAACAAAAGTATAGTTTTATAAATTATTTTAAGAGTAATACCTTTGCAACCACCATAAAGAAATAAAACTTTGTCAGCTACTCAAAAACCTCTCTTTACATGCTGCTCCAATCACAATGCACTATCTTCTCTAAGAGCAGCTCTTACCTAAAGCTCAAACTTTAATTGTCATCTCTTTCTTGTGTTTATAGTTTTGTTATCCAATATGCCTCTCTCGACACTATAGTCTATTCTGGCCCACTAAAAAAATATGTTTGATATGGCACATAAGTCTCTTTTAATCTAGTGGGGCTTCTCCATTCCTTTCTTCTGTAGGGACTTTATCTGTTGAATATCTTGGCCTGTTTGGCCTATAGAATTTCCCAAAGCCTGGATTTTGTTAAACTCATAATTATGGTAACTTTTAATAAGTCCCTCTCATATCTGTTGTTCTTGAAAATTTTTAGCTGGATCCAGATACTTGAACACCGTATTTTCTGGAAGAATTTGTCACCAACACCTGCAGGGAAGGAAATATACAAGGGAGGTCTTCAGGCAGAGGAAAAGTGTTGTTAAGTGACAGTAAAAAATTACAAGATAGAATAAATAGGAAAAACATGTATAGGTAAATCTAAATAATATTGAGCCTATAAAATATGAATGCTGTCATATGAGGTTTTAAATGTACAGAGAATTAAAATATGTGACAATGATAGCATGAAAGTCAGAAAGAAGATAATAAGTAAAGTCAAAGTGTTCA
>SJYT01034013.1:139457-240949 GCA_006410635.1 Cephalophus harveyi | reverse complement strand
GAAGTTTGAGCATTACTTTACTAGCATGTGAGATGAGTGTAATTGTGCAGTAGTTTGAGCATTCTTTGGCATTGCCTTTCTTGTCAGTCCACTAGGATTTAAATTTGTAGTATTTAATAATGTAGCTTCAGAATATATGAAGAAAAAGTAATAGAATTAAAGGAGAAATGGGCAAATGCCTCGTCACAGTGGAAGCTTTTAAACGTAGTTCACTGAAACTGACAGAACAAAAAAAACAGAAGTTAAAAAAATCAGACACAGTCTCTGCCTATATTGAACTTGCACTAGAGTAAAGGAGACATATAATAATCAAGTGAGCACATGAACAAATATGAAATTGTGTTAGCTGAGTGCTCTGAAGGGAAGGAAGACAGTTATGACAATGAAGATGATTTCAGATAAAAAGACAACACTGAAAGAGGAAATCCCCAGGTCAGTAGGTGCTCAATATGCTACTGGAGAATGGTGGAGAAATAACTCCAGAAAGAATGAAGAGACAGAGCCAAAGTGAAAACAATGCCCAGTTATGGATGTGACTAGTGACAGAAGTAAAGTCTGATGCTGTAAAGAACAATACTGCATAGGAACCTCTAATGTTAGGTCCATGAATCAAGGTAAATTACAAGTGGTCAAACAGGAGATGGCAAGAATGAACATCAGCATTTTAGGAATCAGCAAACTAAAATGGACTGGGATGGGTGAATTACTTAAGATGACCATTATATCTACTACTGTGGGCAAGAATCCCTTAAAAGAAATGGAATAACCTTCATAGTCAACAGAAGAGTCTGAAATGCAGTACTCGGGTGCAATCTTAAAAATGACAGAATGATTTCTGTTTGTTTCCAAGGCAAACCATTCAATATCATAGTAATCCAAGTCTATGCCCCAACCAATAATGCTGAAGAAACTGAAGTTGAACAGTTTTATAAGACCTACTAGACTTTCTAGAACTAACACCCCAAAAAAGATGTCCTTTTCATTGATGTCCTTCCTACTTCAAAAGTAGGAAGTCAAGCGATACCTGGAGTAACAGGCAAATTTGGCCTTGGAGTACAGAATGAAGCAGGGCAAAGACTAACAGAGTTTTGCCAAGAGAACGCATTGGTCATAGCAAACACCCTCTTCCAACAAGAGAAGACTCTACACATGGACAGAAGCAGATGGTCAATACCAAAATCAGATTGATTATATTCTTTGCAGCCAAAGAATATACAGAAGAGAAGCTCTATACCGTCAGCAAAAACAAGACCAGGAGCTGACTGTGGCTCAGATCATGAACTCCTTATTGCCAAATTCAGATATAAATTGAAGAAAGTAAGGCAAACCACTAGATCATTCAGGTATGACCTAAATCAAATCCCTTATGATTATACAGTGGAAGTGACAAATAGATTCAAGGAATTAGATCTCATAGAGTGCCTGAAGAACTATGGATGGAGGTTCGTGACATTGTACAGGAGGCAGTGATCGAGACCATCCGCGTGCAAAAGTAATGCAAAAAGGCAAAATGGTTGTTTGAGGAGGGCTTACAAATAGCTGAGAAAAGAAGAGAAGCAAAAAGCAAAGGAGAAAAGGAATGATATATGCATTTGAATGCAGAGTTCCAAAGAGTAGCAAGGAGAGATAAGAAAGCCTTCCTCAGTGATTATGCAAAGAAATAGAGGAAAATAATAGAATGAGAAAGACTAGAGATCTCTTCAAGATAATTAGAGACATCAAGGGAATATTTCATGCAAAGATGGGCACAATAAAGGACAGAAATGGTATGGACCTAACAGAAGCAGAAGATATTAAGAAGAGGTGGCAAGAATACACAGAAGAACTGTACAAAAATGATCTTCACAACCCAGATAATCATGATGGTGTGATCACTCACCTAGAGCCAGACACCCTGGAATGTGAAGTCAGGTGGGCCTTAGGAGGCATCACTATGAACAAAGCTAGTGGAGGTGAAGGAATTCCAGTTGAGCTATTTCAAATCCTAGAGGATGATGCTGTGAAAGTGCTGCACTCAATATGACAGCAAATTTGGAAAACTTAGCAGTGGCCACAAGACTGGAAAAGGTCAGTTTTCATTCCAATTCCAAAGAAGGCAATGCCAAAGAATGTTCAAACTACCACACAATTGCACTCATCTCACACACTAGCAAAGTAATGCTCAAAATTCTCCAAGCCAGGCTTCAACAGTATGTGAGCTGTGAAGTTCCACATGTTCAAGCCGGATTTAGAAAAGGCAGAGGAACCAGAGATCAAATTGCCAACATCTGGTGGATCATCAAAAAAGCAAGAGAGTTTCAGAAAAATATCTATTTCTGCTTTATTGACTATGCCAAAGCCTTTGACTGTGTCAGTTCAGTTTAGTTCAGTAGCTCAGTTGTGTCCAACTCTTTGCGGCCCCATGGACTGCAGCATGCCAAGCTTCCCTGTCCATCACCAATTCCCAGAGCTTGCTCAAACTCATGTTTACTGTGTGGCTCACAACATCTGTATAAAATTCTTCAAGAGATGGGAATACCATAACACCTTACCTGCCTCCTAAGAAATCTGTATGCAGGTCAAGAAGCAACAGTTAGAACCAGACATGGAACAACAGACTGGGTTCAAATTGGGAAAGGAGTAGTACATCAAGGATGTTTATTGTCACCTTGCTAATTTAACTTCTAAGCAGAGTACATTGTGTGAAATCCTGGGCTGGATGAAGCACAAGCTGGAATCAAGATTGCCAGGAGAACAGATATGCAGATGACATCACCTTTATGGCAGAAAATGAAGAGGAACTGAAGAGCCTCTTGATGAAGGTGAAAGAGGAGAGTGAAAAAGCTGGCTTAAAACTCAACATTCAAAAAATCAGGATCATCATATAATTTCATGTCTAATAGATGGTGAAACAATGGAAACAGTGACAGACTTTATTTGGGGGGACTCCAAAATCACTGCAGATGGTGACTGCAGCCATGAAATTAAAAGACACTTAGTCCTTGGACAAAAAGCTTTGACCAACCTAGACAGCTTATTAAAAAGCAGAGACATTACTTTGCCAACAAAGGTCCGTCTAGTCAAAGCTATGGTTTTTCCAGTAGTTATGTATGGGTGTGAGAGTTGGACTATAAAGAAAGCTGAGCACCAAAGAATTGATGCTTTTGAGCTGTGGTGTTGGAGAAGACTCTTGAGAGTCCCTTGGACTGCAAGAAGATCAATGAGTCAATCATAAAGGAAATCAGTCCTGAATATTCATTGCAAGTACTGATGATGAAGCTGAAGCTTCAATACTTTGGCCACGTGATGTGAAGAACTGACTCATTGGAAAAGACCCTGATGCTGGGAAAGATTGAAGGCAGTAGAAGAGGATGACAGAGGATGAGATGGTTGACTGGTTATCACCCACTTGGTGGCCATGAGTTTGACGAAGCTCTGGCAGTTGGTGATGGACAGGGAAGCCTGGCATGCTGCAGTGCTTGGGGTCGCAAAGAGTCGGACATGACTGAGTGACTGAACTGAACTGAGGTGGAGGAAATCAAGAAAGGGCTTTTCTGAGAAAGTGCAACTTGACTCCGATCTGAAAGATCTCAGATCTTTCAGATTTGAAAGACAATAGGGTTAATTAAAAGATTGAAAGTGGACGCATAAAGCAAGGAGCATTAGATATTGGCCTTCATGGCATCTGCAAAGATCCTGTGGTAGGAAGAAACATATGAGTTTGAGGGACTGGAAGGTCCAAGTAACCAAAGCACAGTGTATGAAGGAAAACAGCTCAGATCAAGCTGGAGAGAAGGGTAAAGCCAGAACATTGAGAATTTTGTGGGTTGTGTTAAGGCTCTTGGGGTTTATCCAGAGCGTAATGAATGGGAAGGCAATCAAGAGGATTAAAGCAGGGTGTGGAGAAAAGGGAACTCTCTTTCACAGTTGATGGGAAGGGAAACTGGTGAAGCCCCTATGCAAAACAGTATCCTGGTTCCTTAAAAAAACTAAAAATAAAGTTGCCATATAATCCAGCAGTCCCACTCCTGGGCATGCTTCTGGAAAAGATGAAAACTAACTCAGAGATACAAGCACCCCATCGTTCCAAGCAGCACTATTGACAGTAGCCAAGGATGGATGCCATCCTCAGTGTCCATCAGCAGATGAACAGAAAAACAAGATGAGGTACGTACAAACAATGGAACACTACTCAGCCATAAAAAAGAGTGAAATAATGTCATTTGCAGGAACATGGGTGGACCTAGAGATTATTATACTAAGTGAAAAAAGTCAGACAAAAAAAGATAAATATCATGATACTGCTTATATGTGGAATATAAAAGACCATACAAATGAACTTATTTATAAAACAGAAATAGACTCTCAAACATAGAAAACAAATTTGTGGTTACAAAAAGCAAACGGTAGGAGGGGATAAGTCAGTAATTTGAGATCAACAGATGCACACCATTATATATAAAATAAACAATGAGGACCTACTGTTTAATTCAATTGTCAAAGAAAGAAATGTGGTAGATGTTCAGGAACTTGTTCTTTTATGTGATTTCTGTATTTCTGATTTGATTATCATCTTAAGAATTTATAAATGCTATATATAGGTAGCCTGGGTCAAAGAGCCAGTTCTAACTTAGAACTTAATACCAGCCCTAACTGGTTTAAGCATAATGTTGCTTAATACCAGTGCAAAAGTCCACATGCTCAAAGCTATGGTTTTTCTAGTAATCGTGCATGGATATGAGAGTTGGACCGTAAAGAAGTCTGAGAGCTGAAGAATTGATGCTTTTGAGTTGTGGTGCTAGAGAAGACTCTTGAGAGTCTCTTGGACTGCAAGGAGATCAAACCAGTCAATCCTAAAGGAAATCAACCATGAATATTCATTGGAAGAACTGATACTGAAGTTGAAGCTCCAGTACTTTGGCCACCTGATGCAAAGAACTGACTCACTGGAAAAGAGCCTGATGCTGGGAAAGATTGAGGATAGGAGAAGGGGGTGACAGAGGATGAGATGGTTAGATAGCATTACTGACTCAATGGGCAAGAGTTTGAGCAAACCCCTGGAGATAGTGAAAGCCTGGGAGCCTGGCATGCTGCAGTCCATGGGGTCTCAAAGAGTCAGACATGACTTAAGGACCAAACAACAACAACTAATGAAAAACACCACAAAATATTTTTTAATTAATTAACTTTTTATTGAAGGATAATTACTTTACAGAATTTTTTGTTTTCTGTCAAACCTCAACATGAATCAACCATAGGTATACGTATATCCCCTCCCATTTGAACCTCTCTCCTATCTCCTTCCCCTTTCCACCCCTCTAGATTGATAAAGAGCCCCTGTTTGAGTTTCCTGAGCCATACAGCAAATTCCCATTGGCTATCTATTTTACATATGGTAATGTAAGTTTCCATGTTACTCTTTCCATACATCCCACCCTCTCCTCCCCTCTCCCCATGTCCATATGTCTGTTCTAGATGTCTGTTTCTCCATTGCTGCCCTGTAAATAAATTCTTCAGTACCATTTTTAGAGATTCCATATATGTGCCTTAGAATACAGTATTTATCTTTCTCTTTCTGACTTACTTCACTTTGTATAATAGGTTCTAGGTTCATCCACCTCGTTAGAACTGACTCAAATGTGTTCCTTTTTATAGCTGAGCAATATTCCACTGTGTGTATGTACAACTTCTTTATCCATTCATCTGTTGATGGACATCTAGGTTACTTCCCTGTTCTAGCTATTGTAAATAGTGCTGTAATGAACAATGGGATACCTGTGTCTTTTTCAATTTTGGTTTCCTCAGTGTATATGCCTCAGGGTGGGATTGTTGGTGATCTAAGGAATCTCTATACCATCTTCCATAGTGGCTGTATCAGTTTACATTCCCACCAATGTGCAAGAGAGTCTCCTTTTCTCTACACTGTCTCCAGCATTTATTGTTTGTAGACTTTTTGATGATGACCATTCTGATTGGTATGAGGTGAAATCTCATTGTGGTTTTGATTTGCATTTCTCTAATAAGCGATGTTGAACATCTTTTCATGTGTTTGTTAGCCATCTGTATGTCTTCTTTGGAGAAATGTCTGTTTAGGGCTTTTTCCCACTTTTTGATTGGGTTGTTTGTTTTCCTGGTATCGAGTTATATGAGCTGCTTGTATATTTTGAAAATTAATCCCTTGTCAATTGTTTCATTTGCTANATGTGTTTGTTAGCCATCTGTATGTCTTCTTTGGAGAAATGTCTGTTTAGGGCTTTTTCCCACTTTTTGATTGGGTTGTTTGTTTTCCTGGTATCGAGTTATATGAGCTGCTTGTATATTTTGAAAATTAATCCCTTGTCAATTGTTTCATTTGCTATTATTTTCTCCCATTCTGAGGGTTGTTTTTTCACCTTTGCTTATAGTTTCCTTTGCTGTGCAAAAGCTTTTAAGTTTAATCAGGTCCTGCTTGTTTACTTTTGTTTTTATTTTTGTTATTTTAGGAGGTGGGTCATAGAGGATTTTGTTTGATTTACGTCATTGAGTGTTCTGCCTATGTTTTCCTCCAAGAGTTTTAGGGTTTCTGGTCTTACACTTAGGTCTTTAAATCCATTTTGAGTTTATCTTTGTGTATGGTGTTAGGAAGTGTTCTAATTTCATCCTTTTACACATAGCTGTCCAGCTTTCCCAGCACCATTTATTGAAGAGGCTGTCTCTGCCCCGTTGTATATTCTTGCCTCCTTTGTCAAAAATAAGGTACCCATAGGTGCATGAGCTTATTTCTGGGCTTTCTATCTTGTTCGATTGGTCTATATTTCTGTTTTTGTGCCAGTACTATGCTGTCTTGAGGACTATAGCTTTATAGTATAATCTGAAGTTAGGAAGGTTGATTCCTCCAGCTCCATTCTTCTTCCTCAAGAATGCTTTGGCTATTTGGAGTCTTTTCTGTTTCCAAATGAATTGTGAACTTTTTTGTTCTAGTTCTGTGAAAAATGTTATTAGTATTTGATAGGGATCACAGTGAATCTGTAGATTGCATTTGGTAGTATAGTCATTTTCACAATATTGATTCTTCCTGCCCAGGAACATGGATTATCTCTCCATCTGTTTATGTCATCTTTGATTTCTTTCATTAGTGTCTTACAATTTTCTGTGTTCAGTTCTTTTGTCTCCTTAGGTAAGTTTATTCCTAGATATTTAATTCTTTTTGTTGCAATGGTGAATGGGATTGAGTCCTTAATTTCTCTTTGTGATTCTTCATTGTTAGTATATAGAAATGCAAGTGGTTTCTGTGTATTGATTTTGTATCCTGCAACTTTGCTAAAAACACTGATTAGCTCTAGTAATTTTCTGATACTATCTTTAGGGTTTTCTATGTACACTATCATGTCATCTGCAAACAGTGAGAGCTTAACTTCTTCTTTTCTGATCTGGATTCCTTTTATTTCTTTTTCTTCTCTGATTGCTGTAGCTAGGACTTCCAGAACTATATTGAATAATAGTGGTGAAAATGGACACCCTTGTCTTGTTCCTGATCTTCGTGGGAATACCTTCAGTTTTTCACCATTGAGAATAATGTTTGCTGTAGGCTTATCATATATGGCCTTTGCTATGTTGAAGTAGGTTCCTTCTATGCTCATTTTTTGAAGAGTTTTAATCATACATGGGTGCTGAATTTTGTCAAAGGCTTTTTTCTGCATCTATTGAGATGATCATATGGTTTTTATCTTTCAATTTGTTAATATGGTGTATCACATTGATTTGCATATAGTGAAGAATACTTGCATCCCTGGAATAAACCCAACTTGATCGTGGTGTATGACCTTTCTTATGAAAACACCACAAAATTTTGAAGTGGGGAAGATCTTAAGCCATCAGGTAATCCAGGGCTCTCTGGAGGGCTGTAATTCAGGATCCTTGTTTTAATCCTCCTACCTCTCAGTATCCATAGGCAAACAAAGTCTAAGAGTGGAAGTGACAATAAAAACTCATGTGGTTTGTATCTCAGAGTTCACCTTCTTATGAATTTTATTCAAAGGAAAGAATGAAGAACTTGAGCTAGTCTTTACTCTAACTGGGTGATGTGAAATATTACAAAGAAAAAATCTCAGACGATAGCACTGGAAGAACTATTCGACATGAAGTCCCTCTCCATGGGTTTTGCGCTTTGAAGTGCTTAAGCCATTTTATTTCCATTTTGGATTCCTGCAAACCCTGCAATTAGGAGGAAGCCACTAGCTCCTTGCAGCTGAGTGGAACTGAGAGGAATGAGAAGAGGGACACATCTCAGCACATGTCTAAACTTATTACCCCTTACTTTGAATCCCTTCTGCACACAGAGTATGCTGCTCTTGAACTGATAAACAAGGACCTTGAACAAGAGTGTTTTGCTTTCACATTCTCAACCTTTGTGTTTGTTTCCTTTCCTCTAAGAGGACACTGGCTTACTCCCCATGTGGCCCCCAGTCATATATTGAGATATACAGGCCAAGTCTACCTTTTAATAATTTATCATGTTGCTTGTGCTTAAACTTGATGGATGAAACAGATGACCCAGAGTTTGTGATTAATGGAACCCCATCTCCACTCCATCCCCTACTCATTAACCAAAGACTTCTACTTATGCCTGCCATATTAACAAATATGCCAGAGGCCTTAATTAAATCTGGAGTTAACCTGGTGATCTTGGATGAAATACTCTGATTCATTCTGAATAATCATTTGGTAGAACAACCTTGATTTTCCTATCTGTAAAATGAATTTAATGTTGGCAATGCTGGTGTTAACATAAAATAACTTTAGGAAAATTGCTGAAGGCTGTGACATATTGACCTAGTATATTATCATTTATAATGGAGAGTTCCAGCTACTAAAGAGAAGAGCTATCAGTTGCTCATGGCATTGCTTAAAATTTATTATTAATGATTTCTAAAAATTCCAGCACTGCAGGAAGCTTCAAGAATCATTACTGCATTACATTTTGCTTTCATGTTAATGGACAGCTATTTTTCATTGTCACTTTCATGAACAGCAAGAGAACACAGATTAACAATTTTAACAAATATGGACGGTTGCAAACGTATTCCAGTCTTTGTCACTTATTAATAATTGAATGATCAATTTCAGCTTTACCAGAACTAAGAATTTCCTGGACACAAACAGCAACCCATATACCACCTTACCAGTGCCCTTGTTACATCACACCCACTCAAAAGCAATGGTCAGGAAACACTGAATTCTGTTAGCACTTTTATGCTTAAAGAGTTGAGAAATGCACATCATCGATTTTTTGCTTTTTCATAACTGAGAAGAAAAAAGTCATGGTATAATTTCAGGCAGTGGAAAAGCTTCTATTCAATTCAACTTCATTATAGATTAGAGGAAGGAAGCATTTCTGATATCAGTAAAGAGATCTACTCCTTCCAGGAGGCTTTTAAATGAGAAATGCACATCATCGATTTTTTGCTTTTTCATAACTGAGAAGAAAAAAGTCATGGTATAATTTCAGGCAGTGGAAAAGCTTCTATTCAATTCAACTTCATTATAGATTAGAGGAAGGAAGCATTTCTGATGTCAGTAAAGAGATCTTCTCCTTCCAGGAGGCTTTTAAAAATGTCTCCCAGAGGGTTCTCTGGTTTGCAGTCATCTTGTAGAGGTAGAGACTCTCTGCTTGCCCACAATGTGGAATAATCTAAGTCAAGCCTAGTTAGCCTACTGTAGGAGCAAAACCATGCTAAACCCTGTCTAAATCACTATATATATACATTACTCCACATTTCCACCTTGTAATCTTCACAATGTTTGTGTCCTTGGGATGACTGTATCTGAAAGTGCTAACAGTCAGCAGGGACAAAGACATCAGGACTCTTGTTCTATCTCCTCTCTTCCATGCCTGTCCTTTGATTAGTTGGTGCTGTGAAAACAAATTTACATGTTGAAGGGCACATTTTCAAAGGAATGAAGCATGCCAAGACAATAGCTATCTGCAAATGTGGTGCAACTGGCAGATGTGAAAGGTGGAGAAAGGAGATATTTAGCATGTTTACATTTATTAATAGCCTAGAGCTAAGCAATTACATATTATGTTTTGATATCTTCTCACCTCATTCATTTTCCTTTATTCAGTCCAAGCATGTGCAATAAATACTTTCTCAGTTAGTTGCAGATGGCAGTGTATATTTTTTCCTGATCAGGGTCCTTGGTTTTGTAGTAGCAGTCAGGAGAAACAAGGGCATCAGGTGTCTTGTTCTTCCCTCCTTTTATTTTCCATGCCTGCTCTTTGTTGTTTGGCTTTAAGTAATTTGATGCCGAGTAACAGCTCTCGATGCATCATATTTTCCATCCATTAACCAATGCTAATCCAAAGTAGAATGGGGCACAGACAAGGCAGGTCTCTTTCCTTCCCTTAAAAAACAAGTTAGTGTTTATTCTTGGACTCTCTTCTAGACAAATTAAAGAGAAAAGAGGCTGCGCTATCCATTAAACATCATGACAAACTGGCTGTAAAACCCTACAATTTGTTCAGGGTCAGTAAATGGATATTGTGATATCTCTTATCTGAATAATGGGTTAGTAAAGTATTTCCTAAAGGGCATTTCACAGAAGAGAAGCACTTGGTGGTGCTTCAGAGAAGGGATTCTGGAGTTCATTAAGATTTGGAAGTGTTTCTTACAGGAATGCCTTCTTTGAAATTCACAATGCATAATAGGATTTTACAGCTCTGACAACTCATTCTGTTAAAAAACAAAACAAACAAAACTATTATACTTGGTAAAACCCAGAACTTTTAAAATTCATTTGATCACAGAGCACATTTTAAAACTTATTTTTTTGGAGGGGGGGAATATATGAAAGCCATTAAGTGAAGAAAGTGATCTGTAAATTATAGTTTGAAAGCAGATCAGTACTTTATTTAAAAGATAAAATTTCTAACTCAAGGTCTACAACTGATTTGTAATAAATCACAAATCACCATCATATCCTGCTATACCCCATCAATAACTTACTTTTAAGAGAGAATTTGTTAAGTTCTTATCATATGTCAGGCACTATACTTAATGCTATATGTGAAAGTGAAAGTCTCTCAGGCATGTCTGACTCTTTGTGACCCCATGGACTATGGGACTTTGCGACTCCAATGCAATAAGATATGTATAAAGCATTAAAGCATTTGAGCTTCCCTAGGAGCTCAGCTGGTAAAGAATCCGCTTGTAATGCTTTATATATCATAATCTTTAAATCCACCTGCAATGCAGGAGGCCCCAGTTCAATTCCTGGATCAGGAAGATCTGCTGGAGAAAGGATAGGCTACCCATTCCAGTATTCTTGGGCTTCCCTTGTGGCTTAGCTGGTAAAGAAACCACCTGCAATGCGAGAGACCTGGGTTTGATTCCTGGATTAGGACAATCCCAAGGAGAAGGGAATAGTCCAATATTCTGGCCTAGAGAATTCCGTGGACTGTATAGTCCTTGGGGTCACAAAGAGTCGGACACAACTGAGTGACTTTCACTTTCACTTTCCATCTTTAAACTTGTTATTTTCAAATAAACTTATATAGTGTAAGAATACATTCTCTTACAAAAAAAAAACGGAAATGTAAAGAAAATTTCTTAATTTTAGTATGTAAATCTACAAATATTTTTCTGTGCATTTATATTAATGGTGAATCTTCGCAAAGTATGTACATTTCTTATTATTTAGATAAAACCTATTATATTATTCATACTTGGAGAAGGAAATGGCAACCCACTCCAGTATTCTTGCCTGGAGAATCGCAGGGACAGAGGAGCCTGGTGGGCTGCGGTCTATGGGGTTGCACAGAGTCGGACACAACTAAAGTGACTTAGCAGCAGCAGCAGCAGCATTATGCATACTGATGAGTGACTAGCTTTTTCATTTAAAAGTAGATGTTAGAGATATTTCTATGTTAGGATATTTGCATCTACCACATTACTTTTAATGGCATTATGACATTTATAGTGTAGGAGAAGTGAAAGTGTTAGTTGCTCGGTNGGCTGCGGTCTATGGGGTTGCACAGAGTCGGACACAACTAAAGTGACTTAGCAGCAGCAGCAGCAGCATTATGCATACTGATGAGTGACTAGCTTTTTCATTTAAAAGTAGATGTTAGAGATATTTCTATGTTAGAATATTTGCATCTACCACATTACTTTTAATGGCATTATGACATTTATAGTGTAGGAGAAGTGAAAGTGTTAGTTGCTCGGTTGTGCCTGACTCTTTGTGACCCCATGAACTGTAGTCTGCCAGGTCCCTCCATCCATCGAATTCTCCAGGCAAGAATACTATATACCCCCAATTTTTAGTGGTAGATATTCAGTTTATTTTAGAATTTTTCCCAATGTAAACAATTATTTTTATTTCTGTTCCTGATAGTATGACAGATAGATAAGTTTGAATTGAAACAACCAGATTGCTGGAGCACACGTGGAGTGTATCAAGTGGTGCACAAAGAAGGAATCCTCAGAGGTCAAAAGCAAAGAGAAAGCAGAGACCCTGTGAAACAAGAAATTGACAAAGTTGTCTTTTCTTCTGAGATTTTCTGTTGAATCCGGGAAAACCTGAGCTACTGCTTGGTGAGATGCAGGAGCCAGGAAGTAAAGCATAACATCCATATAAGAAGCTGAAGCTAATAGAGAAGACCCAGCATAAAGCTGGCATCCAAGGAACTATACCCTCAATGTAACAGTAAACAAGAAAAAAACCATCATCCAGATAGAAAAATAAATAAATTGATCTGGCTTAGTCTGGGTGCTGGGTAGAGAATAAGAGTTCTCTCTCCTGAGAATGCAAAACAATAAACCTGACTTCATGTGAGTCTGCAATCTATTTCATGTGATGTCTTCATGTTTCAGAAAACATCAAGTAAAGATTATAAAGTGAACCCAGGTTAGTGCTGCCTTTAGGCATATTATGTAAGTAAAACAAATCTAATTTTTTTGGGCGGGATTTCGACTCAGGTTGCAAAGAATTCCCACCAATAATATGGTAAGAAAAATGATCAGTCTACAGTCAAAATTCACAAAACACATAAGAAACCAAGACATTATGAATATAAACCATCAGAAATAATAAGCAGGATAATCAGACTTGCAAATATTTCATATGTTGAAATTATCAGACACTAAAGAGTGTCCAATAATTTATAAACTATATTTAATGTTTTGAGAAAGGAAAAGTTTGAGGATTTAGATAAGAATAAGAAATTTAAGAAGAAGAACCAAATATGTTTGTAAAACATCACTAGAGAATTTCTAGAATTCTAGAAGTAATAAATATACAAATTGAAAGTAACAGGGAAATGTAAAGAGCAGATAAGACAGACACAACTAAAGAAAAAATTCGTCAATTAGAAGATATAGCTAAAGAAGTCATGCAGAGTATAATCCAGAGAGACCAAGAGACAGAAAATATGAAAGAGATGCTAAAGGCACAGAGGATAAAGCAGGATTATCTTACATACGTTAATTAAAATTTCAGAGAACAATTATGATGATAATGGGAAAAGGCAATATTTGAAGAGATGATGATTGAGAATTTTCTGTAACTGCTGAAAAATGAATGCTCTTTTTCAAGAATGTCAATGAGTCCACAAATATGATAAACAAGAGAAATTTATACCTAAACATATCACAGTGAAACAAAATACACATATAAGAGATTTTAAGAAACAGCAAGAAGACATTGCAAAGAAAAAGCAGTTATCACTGCGGCTAACTTCTCAAGAGCAACAACAGCAATGATAATTTCTTCATGCTGAGGGAATATAAATGTCAATTTGGAAACTTATACTAAAAAAACTTTCAAGACTTAGGCGAAGTAAAGATATTTTCCTTTTGCTTAGCCATCTTTACAATGTGCTATTTGCCTTGTCATAGAATGGTTGTAAATTAGAATTGAATTGCCTCTGCTTTCTGGGTAAGAAAAAGGTAAACAGCAAGGGCAAAAAGCATGTCAGCTGAGTCTATTCCTTTTTTCCTGGAAATCCCATGCACACATCCGCCTACATCTCATTGGCCATAACTCCATCACATAGCCTCTCATATCCACAAGGTAGCCTGAAACACCTTGCCTCCCCCAACAAAATTTAGTTTCTGTTTTCAAAAAGGAGGTGTAACATGGTAAGGACTAATGTGATTCAACTGTGATCTAGTTAAAGTGAGGTCATTAGGATAAGCCCTAAACCAGTATGACTGTATCTTTATATGCAGAAGAAATTTGGATAAAGATATTTACTGAGGGAGGAAGTGTGAAGAGAAGGGGAAAGGTAACTATTTAGAGACCAAGGTGGGAGGTCCAGAACAGACCCATCCTTTATATCCCTCAGAGGGAACCAATACTGTAAAACACCTTGATTCTGGACTTCTAGCCTCCAGAACTGTGAGACAATCCGTTTATGTTGTTTAAACCACTCCATCCACGTTACTTTGTCAAGACAGCCCTAGCAAACTGATAGAGAGGGAGTGGTGAGTTCTGAGTTTTGGGGAGTAAAGATGTTTTATAAAAGCTTTCACAGGTTATCTGAAGTTTATGTTGTAGGCTGAATAGACATTCACCAGAGAAGGAGGAGCAATAGGAATTCCTGTCCGAAAGGCTGTTATGAGTAGAGATTCAGACATGTGGTGAGGCATGGCTTGACTGAGAAAGCGTTATAGCAGGAAAGAAGGATTTGAGGTAAGAAACAAAGGTAAGATCATGGCATCTGGTCCCATCACTTCATGGGAAATAGATGGGGAAACAGTGGAAACAGTGTCAGACTTTATTTTGGGGGGCTCCAAAATCACTGCAGATGGTGATTGCAGCCATGAAATTAAAAGATGCTTACTCCTTGGATGGAAAGTTATGACCAACCTAGATAGCATATTCAAAAGCAGAGACATTACTTTGCCGACTAAGGTCCATCTAGTCAAGGCTATGTTTTCTCCAGTGGTCATGTATGAATGTGAGAGTTGGACTGTGAAGAAAGCTGAGCACTGAAGAACTGATGCTTTTGAACTGTGGTATTGGAGAAGACTCTTGAGAGTCCCTTGGACTGCAAGGAGATCCAACCAGTCCATCCTAAAGGAGATCAGTCCTGGGTGTTCTTTGGAAGGAATGATGCTAAAGCTGAAACTCCAGTACTTTGGCCACCTCATGTGAAGAGTTGACTCATTGGAAAAGACTCTGATGCTGGGAGGGATTGGGGGCAGGAGGAGAAGGGGACGATCGAGGATGAGATGGCTGGATGGCATCACCGACTCGATGGACATGGGTTTGGATGAACTCTGGGAGTTGGTGATGGACAGGGAGGCCTGGTGTGCTGCGATTCATGGGGTCGCAAAGAGTCAAACATGACTGCGTGACTGAACTGAATTGAACCATGAGGAGAGGGGAGTAGAAGGATGCTCAGATTAAGAAGGAATTTTGATTTCACAAAACAAGTACATCTCTTTGAAAAATAAATATGAAATACAGAAATCTTTGTAGCTAGTTTTGGACAGACCTTCCCTGATAGCTCAGTTCGTAAAGAATCCACCTGCAATGCAGGGCACCTGGGTTCGATCCCTGGGTTGGGAAGATCCCCTGGAGAAGGGAAAGGCTACCTACTCCAGTATTCTGGCCTAGAGAATTCCATGGACTGTGTAGTCCATGAAGTTGCAAAGAGTTGGACATGACTGAGCGACTTTCACTTCACTTTCCTTTCACTTTTGGATCAGATTGAGTCTGTTTCTGATTTCCTCAATATCATTTAGATGAACCTTCTTCATCATATAAAACTGATACTCCCCATCAGATAAAACTGATTGGCCCGTTCAAATCTCCAGTGCATTCTCTGTAATACCAAGTACACTTGCAAATATTGTGTTGAACAGTTATTGATGGAAACAGAGAGCTGTACACTCAGTGTGCCTTAAAGTGCTTTCAAGAAGTCAAAATTTTCATCTTAATACAAATGTGATCTTTTGATTCTTTTGAGACTGTTTAAGAGTGTTGACTCAAAGATATAGAAATCATTTAATGTAGATTATATTGTCTGAAGATGTGTTGATATAAATATATCTGCTATAATTATGTCTTTCAAATAATTATTATATTCTTGGGCCTTTCTAATTTGAAATTTCTGTCTGGTTACATGTTTCATTACTCAATTTAATTAAATCAAGTACATGAAGGAAATATTTGAGGAGCAACAAATATAGGCCTTTCATGTTCAAAACTAGAGAATAGAAAACTCCAGTGTGCTTTAAAATAGAAACTTTTTCAATTAAACCCACTCCCTCCTACTCAAGAAAATCCATCTAAATCAAATTTGATGACAGTACTTCCTACCTGTAATAAATGACTGTAAATAAGCAATCTAATTTTCAGTGCTTGCAACATGAAATATAATTAACCTAGCATAAGTTTCATTATACTATCTGTCACATCTTGAATCAAGGTTATCAAAATGGCCATTATTTATAGTGACAGAAGCCATTCATTTCTGACTTTTGTTACTCCTGCATTTTAAACCAATGGTCCATTGTCTATAGAGAAATTATATTTTAAAAGCAATAAAATAAAGCAATATAATACTAATTGCTGAAATACAGGATATGGAATGTATTATACATGAGAGAAGCTTAAATAGCATAGCAACTGGATTCCATTTGAGAAATCTGTTATTCATTCATTGTGAGGCCTGGACACACACTTTACTACCAGAGTACTTCTGTTTTTCCATCTATAAAATAAATAGAGGAGAAATAGATGTTCACCCATCCAAATGAAGCACATCGGAGTTAAATAAATAATATTTCAGTAGTCCTTGCTTAATTGCACACTAAAATATTACAGCAAAATAAACATTTTTGCCTGAAAAGTTTGCTTTAAAAATAGGGGCTTTTTTTTGGGGGGGGGGGGTAGTAATAGTAGGTTATAAAAATGAAAACTAAAGGAGAAATAGAGGACTTAAAAATTAAAAAGTGTTAAAAAAAGAAAAAACAAACATCAAAAAAAAGAATGATCATAAAAATGGTAAAGATATATCTAGGGCTTTCTCTGGTGTTGTTGTGGGCAGTGTGGGGTCAGTTCATTTTCGGATAGTTCCTTGTTCTGGCTTATATTTCTCAAGATCTATAGGCCCGTTCCTATGTAGTGGGTACTAACGACAGGATTTTAATCTATTGCACCTGTCACTTCCAAGGCGGTTCCCTCTGTTTTAGCTTCTTCTATTTTGAAGCCACAGAGAAGGCAATGGCACCCCACTCTTGCCTGGAAAATCCCATGGATGGAGGAGCCTGTTAGGCTGCAGTCCATGGGGTCGCTAAGAGTCAGACACAACTGAGCGACTTCACTTTCACTTTTCACTTTCATGCATTGGAGAAGGAAATGGCAACCCACTCCAGTGTTCTTGCCTGGAGAATCCCAGGGACGGGGGAGCCTGGAGGGCTGCCGTCTATGAGGTCGCACAGAGTCAGATATGATTGAAGTGACTTAAATAAAAATAAATTTTGAAGCCACAGTCATCAAGATAGTATGGTACTGGCACAAAGACAGAAATATAGATCAATGGAACAAAATAGAAAGCCCAGAGATAAATCTACACACCTATGGACACCTTATCTTCGACAAATAAGGCAAGAGTATACAATGGATTAAAGATAATTTCTNAAAGAGACACATGTACCCCAATGTTCATTGCAGCACTGCTTATAATAGCCAGGACATGGAAGCAACCTAGATGTCCATCAGCAGACAAATGGATAAGAAAGCTGTGGTACATATACACAATGGAGTATTACTCAGCCATCAAAAAGAATACATTTGAATCAGTTCTAATGAGGTGGATGAAACTGGAGCTGATTATACAGAAAGAAAAAAGGCAGAAAGAAAAACACCAATACAGTATACTAACACATATATATGGAATTTAGAAAGATGATAATGATAACCCTGTATGCGAGACAGCAAAAGAGACACAGATGTATAGAACAGTCTTTTCGACTCTGCAGGAGAGGGAGAGGGTGGGATGATTTGGGAGAATGGCATTGAAACATGTATAATATCATAAAGGAAACGAATAGCCAGCCTAGGTTTGATTCAGGATACAGGATGCTTGGGGCTGTTGCACTGGGATAACCCAGAGGGGTGGTATGGGGAGGGAGGTGGGAGGGGGGTTCAGGAGTGGGAACTTATGTACACCCATGGTGGATTCATGTTGATGTATGGCAAAACCAATACAGTATTGTAAAGTAAAAAAAATAAATAAATAAAAATAAAAAAATAATAAATAAATATGATTGCACAGCTGTAAAAAAAATTAAAAAAATAATGAAAGCTATAGTTTTTTAATGCAAATATAAGGAGACATTTACAGATTTGATTTTTATTAATTGCAGTTCTGACTGGCATGAAATAATTATAAGCCTCACTGCATTATACACATCTTTCTTATTATCTCATATTTAAGAAATGATCTGGACAATCTGCATGATCAATAGAGAGGAGAGACAGTCTTAGGACCCAAAGAACAGAAATAATTTCCTAGGTCTCCAGAGTCTCTTAGCAGTACAGGGTGTTCCTTCAAATGTCTACACTGCCCTTCCCTGATATCAATCCATTTTTCCCACAAAATGTAAAGTGCAGCACTTCTTTTTTTTTAATGTCTTCACAAATTCACCAACAGTCTTGGTCTGAAAGGTTTTTAACATAATTTGAAAATTATCTCCAATTTTTATAATGGTACAGATAATTTTTATTTATGCTCTTCAGTTCACTAAATTCCTCCTCAATCACTGCCTATGAATCATATTTCACAGCCACAGCTTACCCAACCTGATAATTTCAGCAACTTTTACTGTAGAATATATGTGTATTTCTGATTCCACCCGTATAAATATAAGACAAGTTTCCTAAAATGCTGTTAGTATTATCCACTTAAGCAAGGGAATGTGAGTAAATAATTGATAAGTTGAATTTATATTAAGCAGTTTTTCCCTTATTGATTAGATAGGAAGAGTAGGCTTTCTGTGGCAAAAAATCACAATTATTTGAGAGATTAAATCAGTTGCTCCAGGGAAGGAGAACTGCATTAACACCAAGGTTCTATCCATGGTAGATAATTAATATTTGTTATCTCATTTAAATCTGGAAGTGTTAGTAAATACCTGACCCAAGGAAAACAAAGATTGCCAAATAGTAGTCTGAAATAAAGCCAAATCTTCTGCTTAGTTTCAGTTCAGTGGGACTCCTTGGGTAGAAATGAAAAAGGCTAGATTGTGTTGTCTAATAGAAAAACAATGCAAGCCATATAGATAATTCTTTCTAGTAGCTACATTAAAAGAGAGAAAATGAAGGGAGTAAAATTAATGTTATAAATATAGTTTATTTAACTCAATATATTGAAACATCTTGATTTCAACATGTAAGCAATATAACAATTATTAATGAAACACTTTCCCCCTTTTTTGGTATTAAGTCTTCAAATTCCATTGTGCATATTATATACTGTGAACTCTCTCAGTTTGAACTGGCCCATTTCAAGTGCCAATGGCCACCATGTCAGACAGCATGGAGCTCTAGGACAAGCCAGATAAGAGAAGGACAAAGTTCAGTTTTCTGGATGATTCATGAGATAAATTGTAAATGCTTCTCTGGAATTAGTTGTCTTCAGTGTTTGAGACACCAAAGCTGGGAAGCCTGGCTTCAAAGAGTCTGAACTAAGATTCCAGCCAGCCAAAGGCAATCCGTGGATGCACTTGGTTAAACACTGTTGAAACTTGGCAGGGATTTCTTTTTGCCAGATAAAAACAAGTTTGCAATCTGCCACAGATGTGAACAGGACTTTTTTTATTGCTTCATCAACCACATTGATCTTCAGTTAGGATGACTGTAGATANTCCAGCCAGCCAAAGGCAATCCGTGGATGCACTTGGTTAAGCACTGTTGAAACTTGGCAGGGATTTCTTTTTGCCAGATAAAAACAAGTTTGCAATCTGCCACAGATGTGAACAGGACTTTTTTTATTGCTTCATCAACCACATTGATCTTCAGTTAGGATGACTGTAGATATTACTGATCATTAGTTTGGGGATACTTTTTTTTTTTTAATTTATTGAAATATAGTTGATTTACAATCTTGTGTTCATTTCTGTTGTACAGCAAAGTGATTCAGTTATGCATATATGTATTCTTTTTCTTATTCTTTTCCATTATGGTTTATTGTAGTATATTAAATGTGCTGTATATGAGTTGGTTATAGACAGGGAAGTCTGGCATGCTGCAGTCCATGGGGTCGCAAAGAGTCGGACACAACTGAGCAACTGAACTGAACTGTGCTATACAATAGAACCTGGTTGTTTATCATCCTATATGTAACAGTTGGCATCTACTAATTCCAAACTCTCAGTCCTTCCCTTCCCACCCTCCCGTCCTCTTGGCAAGCACAAGTCTACTCTCTATGTCTGTGAAACTGTTTCTGACAAACAGGAACACTTTTGAGAGAGAAAAAAGGTATTCTTAAAAATTGCCCTGGGACAATATGCGTAATGCAAAGACTATCCCTGCTGGCAAATCAGGACACATGGTTACTCTACCTTTTGTGAACATTCTCCAAAGAAGTTGGGTTACTGCCTGTAGGTACATGCATTCAGGATATATTCAACTCAATAAAGAGAAACTAGCGCCCACAAGAGCCTTGCCCACAAAGCCCTAAACTCCTCCTATAGAGTTTAGTTCTTGTCCCAAGAGCCAGCATCATAAAGGGTCTTTTACTCCAATGTCTAATAACATTACTTTGATGCAATTTGCAGGCTTCCTGTTTTGCAATTTTCCACTCTGGGTCATGCTTAAATTGGGGGTTTAATGAGAAATGGCTGTTGTCAGCTAGATGGAGCTTCTTGTTGGCAAGGTCTCCCAAGAAAGCTAGAGGACCTGTAAGCAAAGCTGTGCGTATGGGTGGCCAGGAGAGGTCATTTTTTGGGAGGGCAGGGTAGGTCCTTCTCTTTAAAAATTTCTTTTTCTCCTATGTAAAAAAAAGAAGTAGAACAATCAGCAGTGACAGCCGAGGGAAATGTTTCACAGGAAGTAACAGATGGCTCAAAGCCACCTTCATTTCTGAGTGAGAGAGAGAGTGCCTGTAGGCCTGGAAAATTGAAGGTTTGGAAACTAATTTTGTTTGACTCTTTAATCCATTTCAAACATAGGCTCCAAAATGGAAGATTAAAGGATTTCACTTGTGCTGCTGAGGACATTCAGTTTAGAAAGGTGAACCATACAAAAGTGGAGTGACTTCAGATGAAACAAGAGGAGACTGAACAGAAAGAACTTACCTTCATTAGTCCCAGGGTAGTTGAGTAAAATCCTCAAATTAGGATTTTGCAGTTATTGCTTTAGTTGTTTATGTTAAGACTGCAGTGTTTTATAAAACTAGAAAACACTGGGTCACCATGCAAGTTTATATTGTGTATATGAATCACAGGTCAGATTATTTAGAGCACAAAGTCATAAGGTTAAGGTTTGAAGGTTGGCTAATAGGAGCATTCCAGCAAAAGTAATGAAAAGCACAAAGGACTCAAGCCCATTCATTCCTTTGTCTAGTGTTTACCGAGCAGGCAGTGTTCTGTTTCAGGCTCTAGGATTACTTATGTATGAACCAGGTGTACAGTGTAACATACATTACAACAGCAAGACCCTGACAGCAAAGAAATGATAGTAATGTAATTCCAGAGGAATACGCGCACACGAAGAAATCTTAAAAGGGAGAAAGAACAGAATGGAACTGGAGTACTTTAATTAATGTGGTCAGGAAAGACTTCTCTGAGGACGTGTTATTTAACCTAAACATTGAGTGGTAAGAAGGAGGCTTGGCGGTGGCAGAAATGAAGTGATAGTCACTCAGTTGTGTCCGACTCTTTGCGAGCCCATAGACTTTCCCAGGCAAGAATACTGGAGTGGGTTGCCATTTCCTACTCCAAGGGATCTTCCCTACCCAGGGATCAAACCCAGGTCTTTCACTTTGCAGGCAGATTCTTTGCCATCTGAGCCACCAGGGAAGCTCTGGCAGAAATAGTGTATGCAAAGGTAGCTTGGCCCTGTTATGTGCCAGGCATTTCAGGAATGCAGTGTGAGGAAATTAGGCAAAATTCTTGCCCTCATAGAACTTGTCATCCTCATATGGCAGCTCAGTCAGTAAAGAATCTGCCTGCAGTGCAGGAGACCCAGGTTCAATCCCTGGGCTGGGAAGATCCCCTGCAGAAGGAAATGGCAAACCACTCCAGTATTCTTGCCTGGAGAATTCCATGGACAGAGGAACCTGGAAGGCTGTAGACCATGGGTTGCTAGAGTCAGACATGACTTAACGACTAAACCACCACAGAGCTGATATTTTAGTGGGGTTGGAAAAATAAATATGAGCTAAATAGAAAAACTTGACTAGGAAGTACTCATTAAAAATATTAGTCAGGGAAGGTGATCATGGCTTAGGGAAGGTTTCACTTGCTACCATTTCAGGCCTTGACTTTGAACAAGGACCTGTAGGAGATGGCTTCCCAGGTGGCTCAGTGGGTAAAGAATCTGCCTGCAATGCAGGAGACACAGATTCCATCCCTGGGTGGGGAAGATCCCTGGATGAGGGCATGGCAACTCTGAAACAACTGAAGTGACTGAGAACACGCACACAGTAGGAGGCAAGGTAATGAGCTATGCAAATTTATGGGAGAGACAAGTTTTCTAGGCAGAGGGAACAGTCAGTGCCAAGGCCCAAAAAAAAAAAAAAAAGTATAGCTTATTTGAGTAACAGCAAAGAGGCCAATGTAGATACAGTTAATCCAGGAAAAGGACAAGAATAACTTATATGTAATACTAGAATAGGGGGGTTACTTGGTCAATATTATAAGACTTCATCATTATCAATTATTAGCATGTTGTTTAATCTTCAGTTCTTTAGGGGACTCCCAAATATCTTTCTGTTATTGATTTCTACTTTAATTCATTGTGGGTAGAGAACAAACCTTGTATGACTTAAATTATTTTATAAATAATGAGATTTGGTTTATGGCACTCAATGTGGTCTTAGTGATTGTCCTGTAAAAAGAACATGTTTTCTGTTACTGGGTGGAAGTTCTACTACCAGTGTCAATTATATCACTTGGATGAGAGTGTTGTTCAATCTTATATACTTTTAAAGATTTTCTATCTAGTTTTTTTCTACAAATTAGGGAGAGAAATGAGTCAGAATCTCCAGCTCATGTAACTGTGGATATGTTTATTTCTTTTTTGATGTCTATCAGCTATTTCCACTTCCTGAAAAATTATTTTAAATATTTATTACTGTATAGTTTTGCTGGTACTTATTACTTCCAGACGTTCAAGCTGGTTTTAGAAAAGGCAGAGGAACCAGAGATTAAATTGCCAACATCTGCTGGATCATCAAAAAAGCAAGAGAGTTCCAGAAAAACATCTATTTCTGCTTTATTGACTATGCCAAAGCCTTTGACTGTATGGATCACAATAAACTGTGGAAAATTCTGAAAGAGATGGGCATACCAGACCACCTGACCTGCCTCTCGAGAAACCCATATGCAGGTCAGGAGGCAACAGTTAGAACTGGACATGGAACAACAGACTGGTTCCAAATAGGAAAAGAAGTACATCAAGGCTATATATTGTCACCCTGCTTGTTTAACTTCTATGCAGAGTACATCATGAGAAACGCTGGGCTGGAAGAAGCACAAGCTGGAATCAAGATTGCCGGGAGAAATATCAATAACCTCAGATATGCAGATGATACCACCCTTATGGCAGAAAGTGAAGAGAAACTAAAAAGCCTCTTGATGAAAGTGAAAGAGGAGAGTCAAAAAGTTGGCTTAAAGCTCAACATTCAGAAAACGAAGATCATGGCATCCAGTCCCATCACTTCATGGGAAATAGATGGGGAAACAGTGGAAACAGTGTCAGACTTTATTTTGGGGGGCTCCAAAATCGCTGCAGATGGTGATTGCAGCCATGAAATTAAAAGACACTTACTCTTTGGAAGGAAAGTTATGACCAACCTAGATAGCATATTCAAAAGCAGAGACATTACTTTGCCAACAAAGGTCCGTCTAGTCAAGGCTATGGTTTTTCCTGTGGTCATGTATGGATGTGAGAGTTGGACTGTGAAGAAAGCTGAGTGCTGAAGAATTGATGCTTTTCAACTGTGGTGTTGGAGAAGACTCTTGAGAGTCCCTTGGACTGCAAAGAGATCCAACCAGTCCATTCTAAAGGACATCGGTCCTGGGTGTTCTTTGGAAGGACTGATGCTAAAGCTGAAACTGCAATACTTTGGCCACCTCATGCAAAGAGTTGACTCATTGGAAAAGACTCTGATGCTGGGAGGGATTGGGGGCAGGAGGAGAAGGGGACGACAGAGGATGAGATGGCTGGATGACATCACCGACTCGATTCATATGAGTTTGGGTGGACTCCGGGAGTTAGTGATGGACAGGGAGGCCTGGCGTGCTGCAGTTCATGGGGTCGCAAAGAGTCGGACACGACTGAATGACTGAACTGAACTGAACTGAACTGAATGCTCTAAGATTTTGTATGAAAACATACAGGGGGAAATTAAGATTTCCCCGTCCTTTTTAAAGAATATTTCATTCAATATAGAATTTTAGGTTGAGAGTTAGTTTCAGATTTTATATAGATGTGACCCCACTGTCTTTTGACTTCCATTATTTCTATTGAGAAACCATCAATTTATAATTGTTGCTTTGAAGATATGAGTCTTTTTCTTCCAGCTGCTTTTAAATTGCTTTTGTTTATAGTTTACAGCAGTTTGACTACATTGTGTCTGGGATTGGGATTTTTGTTTTTGCTTTCTTTTTGTATTTATTCTTTTGGGTTCTTAGAGCTTCCTGAATGTGGATTGATATGTTTCTTCATGTTTTGGAAATTATCTCTTCAAATATTATTTCTTTCACAATTTTCTCTTCTCTAGCTCTGTAAATTCAATCTCAAATGTTGTCTTCTTTTTTTTTTTTTTGTATTTCATATACCCTACTGTCTTTCTGCATTTTTCAACCTCTTTTCTCTCTTTGGTTCAATCTGAATTTTTATTCACTTACCAATCTTCTAGTTTACTATTTCTCTCTTCTGCTCTAATTTTATGTTACACTCATTTATTGAGTTGTTAATCTAAAATACTGTTGTTTTCAATTCTAAAATTCCTATATATTCTTTATTTAAAAGATATCAGTTTCCTATTCTCCAGCTTGTCTCCAGTTTTCTCAGAAATATGGAGTGCAATTAATTTTAAGTTTTTTCCTGATAATTCCAATAACTGAGTCTCCTATGAATCAATGTCTATTATTTTCTTTCTATTTCTTGGTTTTCAGTCATTTGGTCTTGTCTCTAGGAACACCTGATTGTCAATTGAAAAACGAGTATTACCTACGAAAAATTGTAGAGACTTTTGTGATACTATCTACTTCCATAAAGGGTTTATTTTCCTTCTAGTAGCCAGTTGGGGGCTTCCCCGATGGCTCAGTGATAAAGAATCTGCCCATAATGCAGGAGACAGGAGATGCAAGTTGGATCCCTGGGTCAGAAAGATGCCCTAGAAGAGGAAATGGCAACCCACTCCAGTTTTCTTCCCTGAAAAATCCCAGGAACAGAGGCGCCTGGCAGGCTACAGTCCATGGAGTCACAAAGAGTTAGATGCGACTGAGCACGCAGGCATATAGGCAGTTCCAGTAGGACCATGTAGTCTTGATTCAGTGAGGGACTAGGAGAAATCAGCTTGAATTTCCATTCTTGTAAGGGCTTGTCTATTTCCAGTTTGCCTTTACTCTCAGAATACAGTTAGTTATTCATGGATCTCAACCAAGAGAATAGAATGTTGACCACTGCTATCCTCCTTGGTTGGAATTTAAAATCCAAGTTGTGTCTTCCCAGTATCATGATATCAACAGAAGCTTGCTAGACTTTTTAACTTCTTTTTTGTGCAATGACACTAGATGGTCATTGCAAAAATGCTTGTCCGCTACTCCAGTATCTCCAGCTTTTTGGGCACCAGAGACTTGTTTCCTGGAAGACAATTTTTCCACAGATCAGGATGTGGGGGATGGTTTCGGGATCTTTCAAGCACATTGCATTTATTGTGCACTTTATTTCTATTGTTATTATATTGTGACATGTAATGAAATAATTATACAGCTCACCATAATGCATAATGAGAGGGTAACCCTGAACTTGTTTTCCTGAGCTCAGGCAGTAATGCGAGCAACGGAGAGCAGCTGTAAATACAGGTGAAACTTCACTCCCTAGCCTGTGCTCACCTCCTGCTGTGCAGCCCGATTCTACAGGTCCTGGAGTGGTAGAAATCTGTGGCCCAGGGGTTGTCCTAATCTTTTCACCCTACACAGTTTATCATTGGTAAAATGTCTCAAAGGGAAAAGCAACAGAGTGTCAGCTTGTCTCATGGTATTTTCTTTCTTTCCAGGTTATTTGTCTCCTCCCTCTTTACCCCCTTGATTATTCTCTAATGCCTTCAAATTGCTACATTTTAGTATTTGTCCAGCTTTCATTGATTTTATCAGAGAGGGAGTTGATTTCATATTATAAAGTACTCAATGATTCTTTAAAATGTAAATGAATTCAACTTTTACTTTTTTTCTTTTACTTCTAAATATCATTTTGATGAAAAACATTTAAATATCAAAGAAGCATTACATTTCTTCTGTCAAGTAAAATAACAACCTGAAGTTAGGACACTGATTACTTGACAAACACATTTTTAATAGATGACTACACTGTAGTCATGCTGGAAACCAAGTGATAGGAGGAACAAAATAAACCATGAGATAATATTACCAGCAAGATATTAGTTGAAACCAAAGGGAAAGGTACTGGAAAACAAGTTCTGCAATGTCAGTGTGGGTGTGTATAAGAGGAAGAGAACCATTAATAGCTCATTCATTTTTAGAAAGTAAGTGGGCTGTTATTTCATTCTAAAAATATGATCATTTATCTAGTAGCACCACCCTTATGGCAGAAAATGAAGAAGAACTAAAGAGCTTCTTGATAAAAGTGAAAGAGGAGAGTGGAAAAGTTGGCTTAAAGCTCAACATTCAGAAAACGAAGATCATGGCATCTGGTCCCATCACTTCATGGCAAGTAGATGGGGAAACAGTGGAAACAGTGGCTGACTTTATTTTTCTGGGCTTCAAAATCACTGAAGATGGTGATTGCAGCCATGAAATTAAAAGACGCTTACTCCTTGGAAGGAAAGTTATGACCAATCTACACAGCATATTCAAAAGCAGAGACATTACTTTGCCAACAAACGTCCATCTAGTCAAGGCTATGGTTTTTCCAGTGGTCATTTATGGATGTGAGAGTTGGACTGTGAAGAAAGCTGAGCACTGAAGAATTGATGCTTTTGAACTGTTGTGTTGGAGAAGACTCTTGAGAGTCCCCTGGACTGCAAGGAGATCCAGCCAGTCCATCCTAAAGGAGATCAGTCCTGAATATTCATTGGAAGGATTGATGTTGAAGCTGAAACCACAGTACTTTGGCCAACTGATGCAAAGAGCTGACTCATTTGAAAAGACCCTGATGCCAGGAAAGATTGAAGGCAGGAGGAGAAGGGGACGACAGAGGATGAGATGGTTGGATGGCATCACCGACTCAATGGACTTGTGTTTGGGTGGACTCCGGGAGTTGGTGCTGGTCAGGGAGGCCTGCCGTGCTGCGGTTCATGGAGTCGCAAAGAGTCAGACATGACTGAGCGACTGAACTGAACTGAACCATGTAACATGGTAGAGTAACATGGCACCATGTAACATGGTTAAAGAAAGTATGATTGAGAGGCAGGTACAATTAATCATTTTATATTGAAATTTTGAAAATAAGCTGGCAAAACTGAGTAGGCCCTTTTCCCCAGCTATTGAAAAGTCGCAGGAGCATCAGTTATATGAGAGCACAACGTGGTAGCCTCAGTGGGAAAGCACCATTCTGTGTACAGTGTCTAATAAGTGGTCATGTCAAATGAGTGAATAAGGGAAGGAATGAACAAACACAACCACCAGACTGTTTACTTGGGTTATTAGCCTCAAGCAAACCACCAACCTGCCCTTCCACAGTAAAGATACCAACCCACTAGACAGTGATACTGTAATTCACCAAGCAGATGATACCAGAGAGTATATGGAAGAAACAAAGGAAAAGTGGAGGAGTGGGAAGGTGTCTTGAAGTCATGGTAACTAGGATTCAAATCCCCAGGTTCTGTCACTTCTCAGCCATGTGGTCTTAGTTATGCTGTTTGAGTCTCTGCTTCTTCATTTGTAAAGTGAGGATTATAATGCCTACCTTGCAATGCTGTTGCACAGGTTAGAAATTTCCTAGAAAAATGATTGACATAAATAGGGTCTCAATAATTGGTATTCTTGCTATCTCTTTCTCAAAATCTCCAGGATAATAATGTATATCTTGTTACATATTGTCCTGTAATCATTTACATGGAAGACAATTTGCCTTAGAGATTCTCTCAAAATGAACTTTCAATTTTTGTATTAGAAGAGTTGTGTGAAATTAGCAAAAGGGGGAAATAATGCTTTCAAAAAAAGAATTCATAATAATTGTCCCAAGAGCTATTAGTAGTTTCTCATGGGGAAATGAAACAATTAAACATTATAAGGTTGAGAAAAGAAGAAATCAAAATCAAATGGAGTGTGGTCTTTGTAATTATGACTTGTATTCCGTTTATCATTTGAATGCAGTAAGACTTCAATGTAGCTTTAGTTCCTTGTCATTGTGATTAGAAATGCAGAATTAATTTGTGGCATAGTGACCTGGACATGGATCAACAGGCTCTTTCTATCACAACTTTAATGATTACTCACAAATGAGAATCTCTATTGTACAGACCTTACCTCCAAAGTCCATCACTGCCTCCATATCCTCACGTTACCTCACTGGATTTAGAATCCATGGCCCGTCATTAGAATTTCCTGTCTCCCACTTGATGTTTTTGTCCCTTCCCTTTTCATTCTGAAGGCCTGGCAAAACACCAACCTTCTCACCCTCACCCCATTTCTCTTTATAGAAAAACTCGAACTTTCTATGCTGGTTCTTCCCACTCCCTCTCCACTCATTTTCACTTAAATTCATCCAGTTTGGCTCTTGTACACACCACTCCTCTTAAATTGTTTTTATCAAAGGCACCAACTGTCATCTTACTCAGCAAGTGATAATTTCCTATTTTTGAGAAAACCTTCTTTAATTGGCTACAAAGACACATAATGTCCTGTCTGTCTCAGACTTTAGAGGCTACTACTCCTCAGTTCTCTCTGATGGATCCTTTCCTTTTCATGATTTCAGAATGTTGGAGTGCACAAGGGCAAGTCATCAGACTCCTCTTTATCCATATTCACTCCCTTTTGATCTCATGAAGGCTATGGCTTTGAGGGACATCCACATATTTCATCAAGCCTAAGATTCTGAGCAAACCTAAGATTGCTGGGAGAAATATCAATAACCTCAGATATACAAAAGATACCATGCTTATGGCAGAAAGTGAAGAGGAACTAGAGTCTCTAGATGAAAGTGAAAGAGGAGAGTGAAAAGCTGGCTTAAAATTCAACATGCAAAAAACTAAGATCGGGCATCTGGTCCTATCACTTCATGGCAAATTGATGGGCAGACAATGGAAACAGTGTCAGACTTTATTTTGGGGGGCTCCAAAATCACTGCAGATGGTGACTGTAACCATGAAATTAAAAGACGCTCGCTCCTTGAAAGAAAAGCTATGACCAACCTAGACAGCATATTAAAAAGCTTTTACATTATTTTGTCAACAAAGGTCCATTTAGTCAAAGCTATGGTTTTTCCAGTAGTCATGTATGGATGTGAGAGTTGGACCATAAAGACAGCTGGGCACCAAAGAATTGATGCTTTTGAACTGTTGTGTTGAAAAAGACTCTTGAGAGACCCTTGGACATCAAGGAGATCCAACCAGTCCATCCTAAAGAAAATCAGTCCTGAATATTCATTGGAAGGACTGATGCTGAAGCTGAAGCTCCAGTACTTTGGCTACCTGATGCAAAGAGCTGACTCACTGGAGAAAACCCTGATGCTGAGAAAGATTGAGGGCAGGAGGAGAAGGGAACAACAGAGGATGAGATGGTTGGATGGCATCACTGACCCAAAGGGCATGAATTAGAGCAAGCTCTGGGAGTTGGTGATGAACAGGGAAGCCTGGCATACTGCAGTTCATGGGGTCACAAACTGAACTGAACTGAACTGAAGATTCTGAGACAGGCTGAATATCGGCCCCCCAAAATATCCAGGGTCTAATCCTAGGAATCTGTATATGTTCCCATATAAGGCAAAAAAGACTTTGCAAATGTGATTTAGAATCTTCATGTGGGAAGATTGCCCAGGATGTTCAGGTGGGCCCTAAATAAAATCACAAATGTCCCTGTAAGATAGAGGCAAGTACAGCAGAAACCAGCACAACATTCACTTTCCTCCAATTAAAAAATAAATTTAAAAAAACAAAAGGAAAAAAATTGGAGGCAAGGGAGATTTGACTGTAGACACAGACAGTAATGTGATAATTGAAAGAAGACACTGCAGCTAAAGATGGAGGAAGGGGCTACAAGCCAAGGAATGTAAGGACTGCAGCTCTAAGAACTGAAAAAGGCAAGGAAATGAGTTCTCCCCTGGTGCCTCTGAAGGAATATGGTTTTGGTTTCAACCTCATGATACAACTTGGACCTAAATTTCTGGTGTTTTAAGCCACCAAGTTTGTGGCAATTTATTACAATAATTATCGGAAATGGACATAAGGAAAGGAAAGTGAAGTTGCTCAGTCATGTCTGACTCTTTGCAACCCCATGGACTGTAGCCTACCAGGCTCCTCTGTCCATGGGATTTTCCAGGCAAGAGTACTAGAGTGGGTTGCAATTTCTTTCTCCAGGGGATCTTCCTGACCCAGGGATGGAACCTGAGTCTCCCGCATTGCAGGCAGACGCTTTACTCTCTAAAGCCACCAGGAAAACCCGGAAAGGGACATAGATAAGTTTTTTCTTTACATTTTAACATCTTTGAGATTGGGGTACATTTAACAATCATGTCATCTGAGAACTGTGATCTAGTTGGCATAGCTCAGTAGTATAAGTACATTCACACTGTTGTGCAACCTATCTCTAGCACCCTTTACATCCTGCAGAACTAAAACTGTCTGTCTATTAAACAACCATTCCTCATTGCCTCCTCCTCCCAGCCATGGGCTACTACCCTTCTACTTTCTGTCTATGAATTGGACTACCCTGGGTACCTCATATAAGTGGAATCACAGTGTTTATCTTTTTGTGATTGACTTATTTCCCTTCTGGCTCAAACGGTAAAGAATCTGCCTTCAGTGAAGGAAACCCAGGTTCAATCCCTGGGTCGGTAAGATCCCTTGAAGAAGGAAATGGCTACCCACTCCAGTATTCTTGCCTGGAGAATTCCATGGACAGAGGAGCCTGGCAGGCTGCAGTCCATGGGATCACAGAGTTGGACACAACTGAATGACTAACCTTCACTTTTATTTCACTTAGCCAATAGTGGTGATAATATCATCAAGATGTATCCATGTTGTAGCATGTGCAAAAATTTCCTTCTTTTTAAAACTTGAATAATGTTTCATTGTATATATACCACACTTTGTATGTAATGTATATGCCACATTTTGTTTATCCATTCATCTGTCTATGGACACTTGGGTTGCTTCTCCCATGACATTTTGCCATGCTTGGAATAAAATCTTGGGTCCCTATACAGCTCGCATGGCCTTATATGATCTGATCTCTAACCATTACTTTGGCTTCTTTGCATAATAAGCTCCTCTTCACTGCTCCCCAGCCACACAGTCCTGCATTGCAGGGGGGCTTTCTTCTCTCTCTGCAGGACTCCAGGACTTCTCTCTGAGTGGTCTTCATGGCTCCTCCACTTCCTCACTCAGGGCCACCCTCACACATCCCTGCTGAGAGCACTTCCCTGCCCACCAGATCTAACACACACTGCTTCTACCTCCCCTGCCTGTGCACTGCGCTGATCTATATCCCTCCATAACATTTACTGCCTGACATAAATGTTTTTATGAATTGATTATCTGTTTCCCAACCAGAAAAAAACTCCAAGAAGGCAGGGATTTTGTCTCTAACCATTGAGTCCTGAGTGTCTGAAATAGGAAATAGCAAGCAGTGGAAATTCAATAAATGTCCTGGAATATTGAATAAAGTAAAAGAGATCAAATTCAGCAATTAACCTTTGGAATATCTAAATTTTTTTAACTAAAAGACTTTATTTCTTACAGCATTTTTAGGTTTACAGAAAAATTGCATAGAAAGTACAAAACTCCCATTTATTCCCTTTCTTCCCTCCAGTTTCCCCTATTATTAACCCTTTTCATTGATTTGGTATATTTGTTATAATTGACAGACCAATATTAACACATTATTATTAACTAAAGTCTGTACATTGGGTTCAATTTTTGTGTTGTACATTTCTGTGATTTTACAAATATGTAATGCCATGTATCCACCTGAAAGTATCATACATAATAGTTTCACTGCCTAAAAATTCCCTAAACTCCACCTGTTCATCCCTCTCTCCTTCCCAGCCCCTGGCAGCTACTGGAGTATTTTAATTTAATGTGACTACGTGACTAGACTCTTTCTAGGACCAACAGAAGAAAGCCCACGCTTGAGTTTTCCGTTGCTCCTGACATACTGCCTTCATGTTTAATGTTCTTGCTTTTCAAAGCTGTTAAGGAACCAGAGTACATTTCTGGGTTAAAAAAAGAAAAAAAAAGTCACCTAATAATGTTCCATCTTGTGCTCCTTTCTGAATGATTGCTCCGTTCCTAATTATCACCCAGCTGTGGCCTCTGAGGCTGCCGCCTGAAAGCTGTGATTAATATGGGGCCTCACTGGGAAAGAGTTTCTCACATGGACTCATTTCCTCTTTCTAGGATTCTCCCCACACCCACTTTTCCCCCTTCTTCTTGTCTTCATTTTCTAACAGCTCTGAGTTACTGCAATTTCTAAATTTGTTTTTGTCTAATGCCACTTTAATTAAGAAATGGCCACAAGCAAATTGATTTTTCCCATCAGTCACAGGGGAAAAGCTGTGCCTAAAAGCTTCTGAATGGCAGAGGCTTCAACACTGGGGGCCGGGTGGGGAATATGGAGCGCTACCAAGAGGGCTGGGGGGCCTTCCTGTGGGGAGGGCAGGTGACTTCTTTCCTGGTAAGAAGAGGATCTATATCGAATATAATCCCTGATTATCTGTGAAGGCAGCTGAAATGTGTCAAGGGGAAGTAAAGCTTTGTGGCCTCAGTTCGGCTTCTGGGGGATTCCTCTTTCTTTCACTCATATCACCACTGGCATTGGATCACTTATTTCCTTAGCCTTTAATTCTGCCTCCTTGGAGAATCTCATCAGTTACAAATTCACAGCGATTGCTAAAGGCAGAGAAGTCAGCACTAGGGAAGAAAATGTATTCGAGGTGTATGCAATGTATGCAATATGTTCATTGTAGAGTTCATCAGTTCAGTTCAGTCGCTCAGTCGTATCCGACTCTTTGTGATCCCATGAATCGCAGCACGCCAGGCCTCCCTGTCCATCACCAACTCCCAGAGTTTACTCAAACTCATGTCCATTGAGTTCATAAGAATGGTCTATTTCACCAATATCTTGTTATTTCCCAGGCACCCAGTTCTTTCTCTCACACACATTTTCCATGTGTTCATCCCCATATTGGTGCTACCTTTTCTTTCTCTCTCCCTCCCCTCTGAGATGACCTCTCTGTGGCCCCCGGGGTGAGTCAGTCACTCCTTGCTCCATCTTCCCATAGTTCTTTATACATAATTTTAATATAACAGTCTTTACTCCTCTACTAAGTGACCAGTTGTTTCTTGAAGGCAAGAAGCTCATCTAGAGAACCGTAACTCATGGCTAGGTGCTCAAGAAGCTGTGGACTGAAAGCCTGAACTCAAGTCTTTTCACCGTGGTATAGCAGGAGTCCGGGCTGAAGTGGGAGCTGTGGACCCCGTGGCCAGCATGTCTGGAGGACAGATGGAATGAGCCCATGACAGGCTGTTTCTGTGAAGACTGAGACTCTCTGGAGAAAGAACTGGTACTATAAGACTTGTTCCTGGAAAGACTAATCTCTCCTGCCTCCGGGCCTCTACACATGCTCTGCACATGTTTTGCCTGAAACTCTCTATCCACATATTTACTGAACTAACTTCATTTATATTTCAGAGCTGAGTTTAAATATCACTTCACCAGGAAGCCTTCCCTGGAGCCCCTCAGATTGCTGGCTCCTTCTGTTCTTCTCTCCCTAAACCCTCTGATTTTCTACATAAATACCTACGTCATGTTAGTTAGTTGTTCAGTATCTGTTCTACTTGCTTGTAAATTTCATAAGGCCAAGACCACTTCTGTTTTGCTTATGGCTCTACTCTCAGAATCCAGCCCAGTTCCAAAGCACAACAGAGATTCCAAAATACTGTTAAATAAACAGATGTGTGTGTTTGTGTGTGTGTGTGTAATCCTTAAAGGGTTGTTTTTTCTCTCCCTTTGGTTCTCAATGTAAATGTCATTTCCTGAATGAGGCCGCCTCCTGGCAGTCCCATCAACTCTCATTCCTCATCACAGCACCATGACTATTTCCTTCTCAGCACTTCATGTCAGTAATTGTCCATCTTTTAGCTTGTTCGCTTGCTCGCTGTCAGTCTACACACAGGAATCTAAACTCCGTGATGCTTACTTGGATATAACTATACACCACGAGCCGACTTTGGGGCTCGGTAAATAATAGGTTGTCAGTGAACACTGTGGACTGAAAGAATAGACAGTGGTTGAACAAAGCTCATGTTCACTTCATGCCACTTCATGGCAAATAGATGGGCAAACAATGGAAACCGTGACAGACCTTATTTTCTTGGGCTCCAAAATCACTGCAGATGGTGACTGTAACCATGAAATTAAAAGATGCTTGCTCCTTGGAAGAAAAACTATCACCAACCTAGACAGCTTACTGAAAAGCACAGATATTAGTTTGCTGACATAGGTCCATCTGGTCAAAGCTATGGTTTTTCTAGTAGTCATGTATGGATGTGAGAGTTGGACTATAAAGAAAGCTGAGAGCCTAAGAATTGATGTGTTATAACTATGGTGTTGGAGAAGACTCTTGAGAGTCCCTTGGACTGCAAGGAGATCCAGTCAGTCCATCCTAAAGGAGATCAGTCCTGGGTGTTCATTGGGAGGACTGATGTTGAAGCTCCAATACTTTGGTCACCTGATGCGGAGAGCTGACTTGTCTGAAAAGACCCTGATGCTAGGGAAGATTGAGGGCAGGAGGAGAAGGGGAGGACAGAGAATGAGATGGTTGAATGGCATTACCAACTTGATGGACATGAGTTTGAGCAAGCTCAAACAGGAGTTGGTGAAGGACAGGGAAGCCTGGTGTGCTGCAGTCCATGGGGTTGCAAAGAGTCAGACACAACTGAGCGACTGAACTGAACTGAACAAAGCTCAAGGACAATGAGGTGGAGACAGAGTGGCTTTGAGGCCAGTACAGGGTCTGTCATGACTGACAGCAGTGACCCAGATATTCTTTCCTTTTCCCTTGGTCACCGTCAGCCTCAGTTTGGACATCTGGAACAGTCAGCCTCTCTGGTGGGCATTGAAGGCCAACCTCTTCCCTCAGGCAAGGAAGATACAGCACATGGAAGTCTGGGCACACTGGGGTCTCATGGGGGCCAAGAAGGTTAGTTGTTTGAACCCTTGGGATGCCAAATAGGAAGAATTTGAGCCTTCCTAAGACCCTCGCTGGATGAATTTGAGGGGGCTGAAGACTCTACAGAGAGTATATGAGGGTAGAGCTAGAAAAATACCATTTTGTGAGGGTTGTGGCCAAGGACATGCAGATTTGAATTGCCTAAGACTTTTAAGCCTTGTCTCTCAATTGGTAACTTATGTGGGTTTTGATTTTTATCTTTAAGACATTTAGAGTAGGCCGTATTAATAACCACTTAACATCAATAGTGATGGAAGATGGACTCAGGGAGTTAAACAAAGCCACAGTCCCACTGGTGGTAGTGGTTACAATTTTATGAAGTCACATTGGAAGTACATTAAAAAGCAGACACAAAAGATCTGTGAGCCATGTTCCAGCTGTTGTAGAAAGCCCTTCAGGTATTTATGTCAATGAGTACATTAACAGTCTTAATAAGTCACAGGTGGCTGCCTTTTATTTTTTTTAAAGCCTTCTTACAAGGCGATCCAGTTTAAGTATACATTTGGGCCAAATTCTCATCCTTTATGGCTCTATGGGGACATGAATTCATTAGTGAAAAGGCATAGAGTTCTTTAAAAGGAACAATTGTCTACCAGTTAGTGAGTTGGCCTAAAATCTTAGAAGCTCCATATCCTCTTTCTACTCTGTTCATTCCCAAATTATTTCCTTCAGTGGAGGCTCTGGTTTTCCTCAGGGCTGATGTTTCTTCTTGTCATCCCCAAAGTGAGTTCTGGGTAAGGAAAATGAGATCACAGGAAACCAACATGAATTAGTCTTGCCCAATATCCAGCCTCTCCAGGCTTCTCCCTCCATAGCTGAGGCTACTTACATCCAGTTTCAGGCTCAACCTTCTGAGGTTTAAACAGCAACAAAAAGTTCCAGAACACACCCTGAGTCTCTGCACAAAGTTACGTGTTTCCCAGTCCAGCTCTGTCCTTATACATAGGCCCTTCTATCTTAGCCCCAAGAGCTAGTCTCTAGCTCAGGTGCCAGTTCTGAGAATTGGGTTTCTCCCTTGTCCCTAGTGTCTGAGTTCCTGCATTGGAAATCTTATGCTTTCTATATTAAAAAGTTTTTTTCTTCTTTTAAAGTGTTTTTATTGCAGTAGACATGACATATAATCTATCATTTTAACCATTTTTAAATGCACAGTATTTTCATATTGTACATTCATTCACATTGTCGAGCAGCCATCACCACATCTACCTTCAGAACTTTTTAACCATTCCAAACTGAATTTCTATACCCAGGAAACACCAACTCCCCATTTCCCCTTCCCCACCATCCCAGGTAGCCTGTGTTCTATTTGCTGGCCGTTGTCTCTTGCACCATGCCCTGCCTTACTCTTGCCTGCCCACCTCTTTGTTCCCAAGCCACAAGGATGAGTCAGAGACTCGAGTCTTGTTTTTGAACTTTGACATAGAAGGTGAGCCCTGCTACATGCTAACAGATTCTTTATAATTTCTGCCTGCCTGGACTTCTCAGTATCCATCCCTTCATTCTGCAGTCTTCCCAGCGTTCCTCTTCTTGTCTCTCATAATGTCCCTGCTCTTCTGCTTTGAGCTCCTCCTCTACAAGACAATCTTCCTACTTCAAATGCCCCTGCCCATACCTATGGCTTATTTCCATATGCTCTGAGACAGCATTCCCGCCGTTAGGTTAACTTCTCAGCACTTGTAGGTGGACCCTTCTCCCTGCTTTCTCATTCTAAGTTTTTAGCCCTCCAAGGCTGTTCTTCTCTAGCCTACCTGGCAGCCTCTGAAGGCAAGAGAATTGCCATTCAGTGCCTGGTCACATGGAGGCAAAAACCAGTGGCTCTACAGCCTTTAGAAGTATAAGACTCTCTCCGTCTTCCTAGGAGCATGTAGACTCAAATTCAGAAGTAGGAGCCAGAGGTGATGAGAATTGCCAAAGCACTGCATGGGGAAAATATCAGTCTGGCAACACAGATGAGTTTTAAAGGACTGGGGTGAACCAATACGAAATTTCATTTGATACATAGATTTAACGGAGAAGGCAATGGCACCCCACTCCAGTACTCTTGCCTGGAAACTCCCATGGACGGAGGAGCCTGGTGGGCTGCAGTCCATAGGGTCGCTGAGTCAGACACGACTGAGCGCCTTCACTTTCACTTTTCACTTCCATGCATTGGAGAAGGAAATGGCAACCCACTCCAGTGTTCTTGCCTGGAGAATTCCAGGGACGGGGGAGCCCAATGGGCTGCCATCTGTGGGGTCGCACAGAATCGGACACGACTGAAGCGACTTAGCAGCAGCAGCAGCAGCACATAGATTTAAAAGACTGACTTCAAAAGTCATCAGTTCCATTTCTCAAGGCCCTCCACATTGTCATGTGATATGTGAATCTCTTCCATAATAACCCCAACAAAGATAGGAACTATTAGTAAATACATCTCACAATGTCTTGTACCTTAATAGGTTAGATTGTTAAAACCCAAGATCCCATCCTAAAGAAAAGCTTGTTTTTCTAATGTACAGTATTATTTTTCTCCCCTGTTAAAGTCTGACTTGAAGAATTCATTTCTATGCCATTTTAATAGTATTTTAAGGGTCAGTGAAATATTACTGTGAAACTGAAGATAATGACCCAATTCCTCATCTCCTTCCATAGAAGTGGCACATATTAAGACTAATCTCCCAGAGAAGAGAGACAAAGTAGAATTACATGTTCATAATAACTCTGTGAATTCTCAAGTACTTCATTTTTCAGTGAACTTTTAAAAATAGTACAGAGAGCCTATTTGAAATGGCATTTGGGTCATCTCTAACAGTCTAATGCTCTTTGTCATGTATCACTCTTGGCCAGGACCAAGGCAAAACAGGGACAGAGACCAGTGTCTCAGTATCAGGCAAGTGAGTGAGAAATTCAAAGCCGAATTTTCTGCTGTAAGATAAATAAGATCTGAGGATCTAATGTAAAAGACGTGACTATAGTTGATAACACTACACTGCATAATTGACATTTGCTAAAAGCGTAGAACTTAAATGTTCTCAAAAAAAAAAAAAAAAGAGAAACAAAATTTTAAAAAGAAAGCTGAATTATGGAATGAAGCAAGATCAAGTAAGGTATTTAGGGACTGCTTACCAGCTGAGCAGGAATGATGAGACCCAAAGATCATATCAGACTCGTACAAGAAGCAGAGACAATGAGAGCCTTTGGGGAACAGGTTGAAAGAAGAAACTAAATGACTGAATTGAGACAGTGATAGGCAGAAAAAATTTGAGGTTTATACCCATGCCCACTTAGAAGGCCAAAGACCACCTGTGGTGTTCTCACTCAACAGACGCCACTTTGTTCTAAACGCCTGGTATTTTCTAACATGTGCCAAAGGACAGAACAAAGGCTTCTCAAAACACATTTTAGTTGTAGAAAGGGTATTAGGTGTTCATTCCAATTCCACTACCATTTAGATGTATGGTGGTTTTGTCGCTAAGTGTCACTGACTCTTGCAACTCCATGGATTGTAGCCACCAGGCTCGTCTGTTTGTGGGATTTCCCAGGCAAGAATACTGGAGCGGGCTGTCATTTCCTTCTCCAGGGGGTCTTCCCAACCCGGGGACTGAACCCTCATCTCCTACATTGCAGAAGGATTCTTTACCAACTGCGCCACCAGGGAAGCCCACCGTTTAAATGTATAGTTTGTGCAAATTACTCACTGTCCCTGAGTGTGTTTCTTCCTCTAAGTAATAACAAAACCCACTTCACAAAGTCCTTTTAGGCATCAAATGAATTAAGGAGTCTTTGAACATTAGACAGCATTCTACAGTTATTAAAGCTAGTTTCCTGAAAGAAACATCTTGCAGGCTCTACAAAGAAAAATCCAGCCATTTGTTCTTAGATGTCAGCTGCATTGAGAGAGTTTGTATTTTCCTGTTTCAGTTCTGTTCAAGGGTTCCATGTCATGTTTTTTCAGCTGTTAATAGTGGAAATTTCTGCCAAATATATAATAGTGATCATTCTAACTCTGAATCTTTTCTGGCTGCCACTTTAGCACCAAACCAGTTCAGAGCCACAGGGAACACATTTTTCTGGAATTTATCTGTATGCTATCAGTTCAGTTTATCCCAGATTCTTCTATATATTTCTCCCTTGATCAGTCTTATAATATCACAGAAAAAAAGAGCAAATTTTTTGTAACTAAACTTTATTTTTAGAACAATTTTAGATTTACCAAACGCTTGTGAAAGTGGTTCAGAGAGTTCTCATATACCCACACTCACTTTCCTCTGTTAACATCTTATATTAGCATGGTGCATTTGCTGCAATTAATAAGCCAGTGTTGATACATTATTATGGACTAGAGACCATAATTTAGTTTTCTTAGTTTTTACCTAATTTCCTTTTTCTGTTACAGAATCTCATCTGGGACACCACATTACATTTAGTCATCAAGTCTCCTTAAGTTTCTTCTCAGTTGTGGCACTTTTTTAGGCTTTCCTTGTTATAGATGACTTGACGGTTTTGAGGAGACTTTGTCTGGTATTTTATAGAATGACTCTTGGATGGAATTTGTCTGATTTTTTAAAATTTATTTTTAATTGCAGGGTAATTGCTTTACAGTATTGTGTTGGTTTCTACCAAACATCAACATGAACCAGCCCTAGGTTTACCCATGTCCCCTCCCACCTGAACATCCCTTCCCCCCTCTCCCCATTCTACCCCTCTAGGTTGTTACCAAGCAGGAATTTATCTGATTTTCCTCTCATGGTTAGATTGGAATTATGATTTGGGAGAGGAAGACCAAAGAGATTAAGTACCATTTTTCATTGCATTGTATTAAGAATCGTATCAACATAACATCACTGTTGTCATTAACCTTGGTCACTTGGTTGAGGTCATGTCTATCAGATTTCTGCATTGCAGAGTTATTTTTTCACTCCCTGTTTCATACTGTACTCTTCTGAAGAAAGGCACTGTGTGTAGGCTACACAGTCACACTAAAAGTGTGGGGAGACATGTCCCACTTCTTGAGGACAGAGTATCTACATAAATTATTTGGAATTCTTCTGCATAGGAGATACTTACCTTATACCCAGTAATTTATCCATTCAATTCTTTATATCAATATGTGCTCACAGACATTTATTTTGCACTTTGAATTATAAGGCAATACTTCTTATCTGATTTTTTTTCCCCAAATGCTTTCAGCACTGGACATTGGGAGCTCTTTTAGTTGACTCCTATATCCCTTATTGTGGTGTTTTGTTTGTTTTGCTCTCATTTTTATTTTTTGGACACTTCCTTACCTTCTGGACTGTAAGATGCTCCAGGATCATCTTGTTGACCTAGCCTTAGAACCAGCCATTTCTCCAAGGAGTTCTAGTTCCTTTTATTGGGAATGGTATTAGAAACCAAGGTTTGCATACAAGGTATGCTTATTGCTACTGGGGTGTTGGTGCTTCTGGAGCCTTTCAGCAGACAGAGCAAAAAAATCTATGTAAGTGTACTAGCCTATGTATTTATACATATTTAAAATATTTTGTTATGTAACTATCTGTATCTTTATTAAGCTAAACATGAGTTCATACTGATGTCACCAAATCTAATCCATTCATGGTTCACTGTGGGCTTCTCCCCTTGCTTGTCTGTTAACATCCGCTGTAATAGTGAGAAATCTCGCTCTCATTATCTATCATCCATTCACTTGGTTGGGCAATTCCAATATACATGTGGTAGTTTCAGAATTGTTAGTCCACGTCCTTATTAGAAACAACTTTACTAGTCAGAGTACAGCGCTTATGTGCAAATTCTTTCTCCTTTAAGTCTTACAGACTCCACTCATTCCCTAAATTACTTAGGTCAGCACCTTTTCTTTGCTCTTAGTGAGGTTGTTTCATACATTGTGATATAGTTAGAGTCTCTTGTTATAGTTTGCATTATTCCCTGTATCCCCTGACATCTTAAATGATTTCTTAAAAGTTTACATAAACCGAGTTTCATTCTTCATGGTTTGAAGTTCACTGAGTTTGGACAAAATGCATAGTGGTGTGTACCCACACTTTCAGTATCAGACAGAATAGTTTTGCCACTTTAAAATATCCTTTGTGCTTCACTTATTCAATCCTCCCCCACCACGACCTTGAACTCTTGGCAACCTGTGATTCTTTTCAGTTCAGTCTCTCGGTCACGTTCAACTCTTTGTGACCCCACGGACTGCAGCATGCTTCCCTGTCCATCTTCCCTGTCCAGTGATTCTTTTCCTATCTCTGTAACACTGACTCTTCATACGGTACATAGCTCTTTCTTGGCTCCTTTCACATAGCTGTATGCAGTTAAGATGCATCCACGTCTTTCTGTGTCTTGATAACACGTTTCTATTATGACTGAATAGTATTTTATCATATGGCTATACTGTAGTTTGTTTAGCCATTTGTCTTTTAAAGAATATCTTGGTTGCTTCTAGTTTTGATTTTTTAAAAAAAGATGTTATAAACATTCAGAAGCATTCAGGTTTAGCACATTTTCATCAATGAAAAAATTCCCTTGAACTATTTTCAGATAATCCCTGATTTCTCCCTAGCCCCAAGCTTTTTTGTCTTTTTTAGAAATTATTTAAAATGTAATCATTATAGTTTAATGCCTTTGGCTTCTTTTGTTTACCATTTACGTTTATGAGGTGGTGGTGGCTCAGTGGTAATGAGCCTGCCTGCCAATGTGGGAGACACAGGTTCGCTCCCTGGGTCAGGAAGATCCCCTGGAGAAGGAACTGGCAACCTACTGCAGTATTCTTACCTGGGAAATCCCATGGACGGAGGAGCCTGGAGGGCTACAGTCCATTGCGTCGCAAAAAGTTGGACACGACTGAAGCGACTTAGCATACACATGTGCAAGCAATAAGTGTGTAGTGGTTTCTTGAAGTTTTAATTTGCATTTGTTAATGACTGGTGGCATGGAACACATATGTTTATTAATCATTTGTATATCTTCTTTAGAGAAATGTCTATTCAAATCATTTCTCATTTTTAATGGTTGCTTGTCTTATTATTGAATTGTAAAAGTTACTTGTTTATATGAAAGTCCTTTATCAGATGTTTTGAAAATATTTCCCTCTGTCTTGTCTTTTCATTTTCTTAGTAGTATCTTGTGAAGATGTGCTTGTGATGTCATATCTAAGGAATATTTACTAATCTAAAATCACAAAGATTTTTATCCTGTGTTCTCTTTGAGTTTCAACTCTTATATTCAATTTCTGTGATCAATTTAAAGTTATTATTATCTTTTGCCAATAGATATCCAATTATTTCAGCTCCATTTGTTGAAAAGACTGTTTTTCTCCCTTTGAATTACCCTGGCACATTTGTTGAAAATAAATTGGACATATATATGTGGTCTTATTTCTGGACTATTCTGAACCATTGATTTTTTTGTTTGCCATTATACCGACATCACACTGTCGTGCCTACTATTGCTTTATGGAGAGCTTTGAAATCAGGTAACGTTAAGTCCTTCAACTTTGTTTCTCCTTCTCAAAATTGTTCTGACTATTCTATGTCTTTGCTCTTACATATGGTTCCTAGGATCAACTAATTGAATATAATACAAGAGCCAGCCAGAATTTGGTAGAGATCATTTTTAATCTCTGAATCAATTTGAGGAAAGTTGGCATCTTAATATCAAGTTATACAATCCATGAACATGACATATTTCTCATTTATTTAGGTCTTCTTTAATTTCTTTCAGCAATGTACTGTAATTTTCAATGTAGAGGTCTTATCTTTTTAAAGAAATAGAAATTATTCCTAAGTATTATGTTCTCTTTTATATTGTTGTGAGTAGAATTCTTTTATTACTTGTATTTTTAGGTTGTTGCTTGTATATAAGAATACATTGCTGTCTGTGTGTTCATCTTCATGTTACCTTGCTAAACACTTACCATTAGTTCTAACAGCTTTTTCTTAGATTCCTTAGGATTTTTTATATACAAGATCATTTCATCTGTGAATAAAATATTTTACATCTGCTTTTCTAATCTGTATAACTTTAGGTTTTTCCTTGCTTTACTTCACTGAATAGAGCGCCCAATATACAATTAATGTACCAGTCTAAGGGAGAGAGAATTTAGTCTTTCACTAAGTATGATATCAACTGTAGGGTTATTGTGTTTTCTTATAGATGCTCTTTATTAAATTAAGGAAGTTCTCTTTTCCTCCTTGTTTGTTGGGAATTTTAAACACTAATGGGTATTGTGCTCTTTCTAGTTCTTTTTCTACATTTATTGAGATGTTTATATAATTTTTGCCCTTTTTCCTCTTAATATTGTGTATTACACAATACACTGATTGATTTTTGAACTTAAAACTACTCTCCTAAATCCCACTTTACATCATTTATATTCCTTTTTTTATATCTGTGAATTTGATCTGCTAATGTTTTGTAAATAAACTTTGTTATTATTCCATAGTTAAAATTAGTGAGTGATGGTTATTATTCCATAGTTTTATTTATTCACTTTTCTTATGATAACTGTCTTGCTTTGCCATCAAAGTAATGCTGGCCTCATTAAATAAATGGATAAGTATTCCTTCCTTTAGTTTCTGTGTGTAGAATTAGTGTTATTTCTTCCTTAGAAGAAATGACTTGACAGATTTTACCAGTAAAGTCATTTGGTCTCAGATTTTCTATATGGAAAGAGTTTTATTTCAGCTTTAGCATCATTCCTTCCAAAGAACACCCAGGACTAATCTCCTTTAGGATGGACTGGTTGAATCTCCTTGCTGTCCAAGGGACTCTCAAGAGTCTTCTCCAACACCGCAATTCAAAAGCATCAGTTCTTTGGCGCTCAGCCTTCTTCACAGTCCAACTCTCACATCCATACATGACCACAGGAAAAACCATAGCCTTGACTAGACAGACCTTTGTTGGCAAAGTAATGTCTCTGCTTTTCAATATGCTATCTAGGTTGTTCATAACTTTCCTTCCAAGGAGGAAGCGTCTTTTAATTTCATGGCTGCAATCAACATCTGCAGTGATTTTGGAGCCCCCAAAAATAGTCTGACACTGTTTTCACTGTTTCCCCATCTATTTCCCACGAGGTGATGGGACCAGATTGGTTTCTGCCAAACACCAACATAAATCAGCCATATATACCTATGTCCCCTCTCTCTTGAACCTCCCATCCACCTGCCTTCCCATCTCATCCCTCTTGGTTGTTACAGAGCCCCAGGTTGAGGAGGTTTGAGTCCCTGAGTCACACAGCAAACTCACATTGCCTTTCTGTTTTACTTATGGTAATAATGTTTCCATGTTCTTTTCTCCATACATCCCCACTCTCTCCTTCCTCCCTGGCCCCGTGTTCATAAGTATGACTTTTTTTTTTGACACATGAGCTATTTAGCTTTAGAATTGTGCTGTTTAATTTCCAAATTTTGAGTTTCCAGATTTCTTTTTGTGATTTGGTTTTTAATTTAGTTTCATTGTAGTCATAGAATTAGTTAGTATAATTTTAATCCTATTAAATTTATTATTATTTGCTTTATGGAATTGTCATAATATCTATACTGGGAACTTTTCCACATCCACTTGAAAAGAATGTGCATTCTGCCATTGGTGATGGAGTGCATTATATATGTCAACTAGGCCAATTTGGTTCGCACTGTTCAAATCTTTCTTACTGATCTTTCTAATTCTGTCAGTTACTGAGAGAGGAATATTTAAATCACCAACTGAAATTGTTGATTTGTGTATTGCTACTATCATTTTGTCAGCTTTTGTTACATGCATTTTGGAGAAATCTCTGTTGTAAGGAGCATAATATACACTTAATAATTATTATATCTTCCTGTTATATGTTCTTGTCTCCTTTTATCATTACTAAATGGCCCCTTTTCTCTAAGAATATTCTTTGTCTTAAAGTCTATTTTGTCTGATGCTAGTGCAGCCACTCTAGCTTTCTTTTGGTTATTCTTTGCATAATATATCTCTCTAAAATATGTCCCTTGTAGCATAAACCTGCTCTAATTCACTTTTCATTTTCTCCATTGTTAGGTATCAGTGTTAAGCTCTGTTTTATAGATAGTTTCCTTCTAAACATTTAACTACTCCTTTAGAATAAGAAATTCATTTAGTTACCATTCTTCAAAGAAGAAATGTTTCAAGTTTTTTTCCATAGTCATATGGAGATTATTTTTATGCTTGGGAAATTACAAATTGATGAAAGTAAAAATTATTTTTAATGGAATTGTACTATATGCTTTAAACTTATGATTTAACATAATTCTCAAATCACTCCAGTGATGTAGGTATTTTTATTCTTTTTACACCTGAATAACCTAAGGATCATAGAGATCAAATAACTAGTTCAAGCATACAAAACAAGTATTGAATGAAGGACCCAGAATTTGGATCCAGTCCTGTTAGACTCAATATGATACTGTAGAGTTTTCTTCAACCCCTTCTCTCTCTTTTCTTCCCACCATGCTCTCTTCACTCACATAATTTTTCCTTCTAACACTCCCCATGCCCTTTCAGATACTTAGTGGTTCATAGAAAAATCTATCTCTTCTGTCAGAACTCAGAGATTATGATAAACTCATTCACAGTTGTCAGTAATTAATTGTGAGCTGCTTTATATAAAGATATGGCCAAGCGTGGGAACTTTGTCTTTTAAGAAAATTATCTCTAATTTTATTGGCGGATGATCCATAAGAGGTGAGGAGTAAGGAGAGGGGAGTCATTTTCATTATTGCTATTAATTGTGTGTGTGTGTTTGTGTGTGGTATCCTAATTATTCTCAACTGGGTCTTCTGAAACTATCCAATCCTGTGTATCTAGGCTGAGGAACAATATCTCTTTAGGATATAAATTAACATTCATCACATATCACTTCACAAAAGTTTCTAGGAGGATCAAAAACTGATGTTGAAATTACAGAAAGAATTGGCAAATAGATTGATGGCTGTAAAATCCTTATGTGAGTAACTGTAGAACAATATGGGGAAAGCAAAGAGAAATATAGTTCAAATGAGAATCACTGAAGAGATAATATAACCTCTCTATTCTATGCCAAAATAGCAATGACCTCTTCAGCATAAAATGTATCATTCCGCATTGATCCACATCAATAAATCCACATCTTATGGTATCACCAAAAAATGTTCAAAAGTTATTTACCCTTTTGTATTCTGTGCCAAAAAAAAGAAACACAAGGAAAAGGCTGAACTTTAAATTTTAGCAGATTAGAAGTGCTTGAGGAATTTTATAAATGTTATAAGTAATTTTAGATCCATACAGTGTTATTCCATCTTAATACTTTCCCAGAGACTCCATCTTTTTTTTTTTTTTTTAATCTTTCAAAGTGAGATAATGATGATCTTTTAGAAATGTTTCTTTCTCCTAGAAAGAAGGCAGTCTGTCATGGAAACAGTAGCAAATATAAGATGTGTAGGCAATTACAATTTCCCACAGAAGTTAGAATTCTCAAGTTCTGTACTTATACTTTGTAACGGTGGGAGAACTGTGGCAGAAGGCAGGATGAAGGGAGTGTTCACACAAAGAAGAATACCTAGAAAACACTTTGGCACATTTCAAATCTCTGTATCTCACTGGGCTTATGCCTTATTGCTAAAGACAAAGAGTAAGATGTAGAATCAAAGAGGAGACTGCTAGTGGAAAGGTTAGCACTTCCCTGGGATTCTTAGGTAAGGGATAATGTGGGCATGATAAGTTGCTCAGTGGTGTCCGACTCTTTTCGACCCTATGGACTGTAGACCATCAGGCTCCTCTGTTCATGGGATTCTCTAGGTGAGAATATTGGAGTGAGTTGCTATGGGTTGCTATGGGATCCCTGGGATCTTCCCAACCCAGGGATCAAATCTGCAGCTCCTGCAACTCTTGCATTGCAGGTGGATTCTTTACTGCTGGGCCACCAGGGAAGTCCAGGATATAATGTATACATGTACATACAATGCATATGTACGTGCACACACCACATTGTTTTTTAACTGGAAAAGTCTAAGAGTGTTGAAAGTCTTAAAAGTTGGTCTTAGGTAACCAATAATAATGCCTATTCTTCTCGACTCAATACTAAAGAAATTTTATTTACTTAGGGACCAGAAAAGTCTTTTATCTCTTTCTTCCACCTGCTGTCATACCCACACCCTTTATGCACATGGCTGTTTGGTTGCTAGACTTTCCAAGTGATTGACCTGGACAGGGGTGGCCAGGCAGGTCAGGAGCAGAGACAGGGCTGGTGTTAACTGTATAGCAGTTGGCTTCTCTCTTTCCCACCCTAGGGCCATGTTTTCTGGAATGTAAGATGTGTTGGCTTTTAATTCTGATTTCCCAAACCCAACTGGAAAATTTGAATGTAAATGTATCTCCCCTGTTTCTGGGTGTCTAGAGGGTTATCTGAGGGAGTCAGAAGTAGAACTGACTTACCAGAGACACTACAGTCTCAATTCTTTACTTAATTCTCATGAGAATAATCAAATATTCAATATAAAGTGTTCGAGACCAGCATTTTACTTTTGCAAATGAGAAAACTGGACAGCAGAGAGGTTGAGAAGTTTTTTCAGGTCTCACAGCAGGTCTCCAACCATATGGGACTTAAATTTGCTTCTCCGGCCTCTCAGGCCAACATTCTCCCTACTCTGCTATGCCACCTCCTCGACGGATGCTAGCAGAAGAACATTCTGATGAAAAGTTTTTACAACAGCTGCTTAAATTTTTTTCTTTACCACCATGCAGTATTATGAGTTAGATTTTGTACTTAAATGTTATTTATATAAGTTACTTATTACTGTGGACTCGTATCTCATTTTAGACATAAGAAAACTGAAGAGCTAGTTTGTAGCAACTCCCATGGAGTCTGAAAAATACACCTGAGACAGCTCTTCACAGGGCAGGTGCTCAACAGAGGCTTCCAAAACCAGAGGAGTGTAGCTCGATGGCAATGGTGACCCTGTATGCGAGACAGCAAAAGAGACACAGATGTATAGAACGGACTTTTGGACTCTGTGGGAGAGGGAGAGGGTGGGATGATTTGGGAGAACGGCATTGAAACATGTATACTATCATGTAAGAAGGAAGCACCAGCCTATGTTCGATACAGGATACAGGATGCTTGGGGCTGGTGCACGGGGATGATCCAGAGAGAGGATATGGGGTGGGATGTGGGAGGGGGATTCAGGATTGGGAGCTCATATACACCCGTGGTGGATTCATGTCAATGTATGGCAAAACCAATACGGTATTGTAAAGTAAAATAAAGTAAAAATAAAAAAAAAAAAAAAAGAGGAATGGCTGCCCATTCACAATGAGCCCAAGGGCACAGCATTCCTCAACAGTCCAACCCCTGAAATAAATCAGGATCTAGCTTGCCAAAGGCATCTGTAGGTGATGATGCTGAGACTGCCTGACACTAACACCACACTTTGATCACTCAGTCATATCCAAAGGCGTTTATTTAGCATCTGTGTGAGGCTCCCTGCTGGCCTTCTCTTTGTGTCTGTGATGTTCACACTTCCCTGCTTCTCTCCCGTGGCTCTTCACCCTTGCCCAAAAACTCCCCAGTGCTCATTCATCTCACTGCTGGTGTTACCCTTCTCACAGCGAGAGCAGGACCCCTTTTTGGTTCCTTTCAAGATGCTACTCAAAGTCCAGGGCAGAACTGTGAGCATGGGTCTAGCCTTTATTCCACTGTAGAATCTATGCATCCCCCTGCTTTCACGGATTCTGTGTGAGAAGCACCCTAGACAGTAGTCAGAGCTTATCAGGGTGAAATTTCAGCATCTGTTTTCTTCTTTCAAAATGCAGAGTGAACATTTAGAAGGGTTTTTAGGAAAGCAGTTTACAGCCAGGAATTGGAAGTGCTGAAGTGTTTTCGCAAGACCTGTGTCTCAGATTACAGGTTTATGATTTGTCTAAAACTAAATCATTTATTTCAGAAAATAGACTTAGACTTTAGAAAGAAGAAAAATAAAGACTTAGAATAATTTTCTTCAAGTTTCCCCGTGACATTCTTTACATCAGGAAGCGAGAAGGGAGAAGGCAAGAGGGAGTTTCTGGAGAGAAGGGGAATCCAACACTATTTTTCTTCAGATCATTTATGAGATTACATTTTCCTAGCCATATACACTATTTCCATTTTATGACTCACTCAGACAATTTACTATGTTTAAGATTACATTAATCTCTTTTTGTAATGCTTAGGTCAAATATACATTCTGTGTGTATCATTGGAAATTCTACCTCATATATTCAGCTCTTAGTGTGGATGTTGTTTTTGTGTCTTTGTTGCTATGGTGACTAGAAAAGGTTAAAGCCAAAGTCTCAAAAAACAGAGCGGCTGTGCAAAAAAAAGTATCATAAATATGTGTGTGCTTCTTAAAATATTCTTCACAAATATGGATAAAAAAAAATCTCTGATCCACTGTCTTAAAATTAATTTTCCACTCCTAGCATGCAGGTTATTACCTGAAAAGAATATTCTCAAAACAATTTTTTTTTTACAATTCCCTCCCTTTCTCTCTCAACTGTAATCTAATGGACATTTATCTCAAAAGACAGACTGTGTAAATCATGAGAAATGCTGTTGGTGTTTGATATGGAGGAGAGTGAAGGGCAATGGCATTGTTTTCTGACTGAAGCACGCTGTGTTTTACAAATTTCCCCCTTTAAATCCATTTATACAGGAATAATAAAATATTTTCCCCAGTCTGTTTAAGAACTTGGTAAATAAACTTGGGCAACGCTTGACAGTGCCAAGATGTTAAACATTTACCGGCTGTAAGAACGCAGGCTCTTCTTTTTATTGGCTGATGGCCCTCGGGTCCCCAGCTAACCCTTTTTATTTCCTCATACATTTTAACTATCCAGCGAGATAGATTTTAAGAGTTTAGCTTCAAAAGTAACAGTAAATAGGAGTAGAAAATGTAATTCCTGTAAGACCTGGACCCATTACAGTAATGGATAAATGAGCATTTCTCATATCCACTTGTCTTTCTTATTATATTTCCAAATACAAAGGGAGAGTGGGTGAGCCCACTGAGTCATTCTCCTGTCCCCAGAAGCCGTTTCGTCAGGATACCACGAAGAGGATTAATATATCCTTTGGTCTGTAATCCCTGGCTTAATTTGTCATCTCCAACCTAAATTCTAAGATTCACCGAAGTTCTCTACAATCTTTTCTTCATTTCCAGATATTTCGATCTAGGACATATAATAAAAATAAAATCATAGCAATACATATCAGTTTATTTCCTGCCTGTGGTACATCTCGTATTGGCCCTTCTTCTGCCATCTGGTGGAGAAATAGGGAAGCAGCGAAAGTAAGGTGTCCACTGAATCCATAAATGCATGTCAGCAAATGCTTATGGGGCTATTACTACTATGCATTCTTTTTATTCAAATAGTACTCTTCGAGGGAGGTACTTGATATCATTAAGCTCAATGCACTTCAAATAAGCCAGACTCTTTCCCGGGCCCCGGTGTGTGTTTGGGCTCAGTCGGTTCATCTGTGTCTGACTCTTTGCGACCCTATGGGCTGTAATCTGCCAGGTTGCTATGTCCATGGGATTTTCCTGGCAAGAATATTGGAGTGGGTTGCCATGGCCTCCTCCAGGGGATCATCCCGACCCAGGATTCAAACCCCATCTCCTGCACTGCAGGCAGATTTTTTTTTTTTTTTTAATCACTGAGCCCTCCTTGGCCCCAGAAGGGCTATGAATTAAAATCTTCCCTACAGTTTAGTATTTTCCAGCAATCAGTTCAACACATATGACAAGGCAGAGACACTTTAAGACACTGAGGTACCATTTAGCTCATTATAGTGGTAATGTACTTTGTAATGATATTCTGACCCTGTGATACTCATGCTTTTCTGAGCATTTTCTAAAGAGAGAGAGAGAAAGAAAAAAAAGGGTGAGAAACAGAGGATGCAGGTAGGTGGGGTGGAGAAACTCTCTTATGCCTTATGAAGCCAAAAATAAAGTTTGGCAACATTTTTCAGTAAGCCATTTAAGAGTGCCTGAAAGAGAAAGAAAAATGAGAAAAAATAACATGTCTGAACTGTCTTCATTCTTATCCATTCCTAATTTACAGACTATGGAATAGAGATGTGATAGTAATCATACTGACACAGTCTCGAGGGAAGTGACAGCCTCCTCAAATTAGCGTGACCAAAATGATGCAACAAGCCTGCTGAATTGGCCCATATATAGCCAAATCTGAATTCCCTTCTTCCTGCCAAAACCCACAGCGAACAGGTAGCCATAAATCATGCAGGAGAAGTCATGGTTGTTACTAAACGTCCTGTGGATGTCAAGGAAATGTGGCTCTGTATGCCATGGGTTCTGGGGGAAGCCACTCAAATCAGAAAGATCATTCCACTTTATGTTGAAAGAAGCTAAGGGCTTGGTCTGTTCCATATGCTCTTTGGTTTTGAAGGACATTGAAATCTAAGAAAGGTCCTTCATAGTATTCCAGAGTCATTACTATAGCATAGAGGGTTTGCCGACTAAGGTCCATCTAGTCAAGGCTATGGTTTTTCCTGTCGTCATGTATGGATGTGAGAGTTGGACTATGAAGAAAGCTGAGCACTGAAGAATTGATGCTTTTGAACTGTGGTGTTGGAGAAGACTCTTGAGAGTCCCTTGGACTGCAAGGAGATCCAACCAGTCCATTCTGAAGGAGATCAACCCTGGGATTTCTTTGGAAGGAATGATGCTAAAGCTGAAACTCCAGTACTTTGGCCACCTCATGCGAAGAGTTGACTCATTGGAAAAGACTCTGATGCTGGGAGGGATTGGGGGCAGGAGGAGAAGGGGATGACTGAGGATGAGATGGCTGGATGGCATCACGGACTCGATGAATGTGAGTCTGAGTGAACTCCGGGAGATGTTGATGGACAGGGAGGCCTGGCGTGCTGCAATTCATGGGGTCACAAAGAGTCGGACACGACTGAGCGACTGTACTGAACTGAACTGATACTCAACTCAGATGACCCTAGCAGGGGATGTGGGTGGAGCACAGTAATCTCCAACTCCTGTTTCCTACCTCCTCCATTCTGCATACTCTTGGACCAAACCTAGGATGAGCAGTCTGCCAGAAATTATCCTCCTGCTTAAACAGGGGATAGAGGCATCCCTAGAGGTATACCTAGCACATGCCTATTTATAATTGTCAGTGGCTATAGTTTGAATATATATGGATATGTGATGGCTTTTCTAAACGAAATGAGAATTTATCTCATCCAAAAATATAAATATAAATACTTAAAAAATATACCATCTGGAGTTTTAGTAGCTGCTTCTCTCCTATAATTCCCATCCCGCAATGCATCCTGATCCACTGCAGCAACCTGAAAAGTCAACGTAGATTCACGATTGCCTCCCAGAAATTCTGCTCCCACCGGAGTGTCTGCTGCTGCTTCTGCTGCTGCTGCTACTAAATCACGTCAGTTGTGTCCGACTCTGTGTGACCCCATGGACTGTAGCTTACCAGGCTCCTCCATCCATGGGATTCTCTAGGCAAGAGTACTGGAGTGGGCTGCCATTGCCTTCTCCACTGGAGTGTCTACAAGAGGGCTAATCAGACATGCTGCTCAGAAAGTGAGACTCTAGAACCTGTGGAAGAGGAGCTGATAGTTACTGAAAGCCAGTACAGTTATTAACATCAAGTTATATCAGTCTAAACTTATCTTTCATTGAAATTGTTTCTATACTGTAAGTGCAGTGTACCTCGATGACAGCAAAATATCCCCAAAACCTTCCTTATGACAAAGATGAAGGAGAAAAATGAGCTGAATCCAAATACATTTGGATTAATACACATCGAGAGATAGATACCAAAAAAGGATGTTTCTGGAAGAAAGCTAAAATATTCTGTCCTTTTTTAACATTTTAATCAAAACTTGAAAACTATGAAGTATGTCTCTCAAATTTGTCCAATAAACATTTACCTGAGTATGCTCTAAACATTCAACTGAGTGTGCTCTAGACACCAGGCCTTATGCTAGGATTTGGGGAGATTGGACATGAGTGATGCAGAAAGCCTTACTTCTCAGAGGCTAAAGTCAGATTCATTGATTATGCTGTTGGTAGAAAGCTGGGGGAACTAAAAATTTAATGACATTGTCACAAGCAAAAAATCATGCAGACCTTCATTGGGCTTAATTTGGTATGGATATATATGAAATTCTGAACTAAGGATCAAAAAATATAATAACCTAGCAATGCCATTACAGAATGGGAAGACAGGGCTTAGCAGCTGCTTCATGAAAAAGACTTAATGGTTTGAGATGACTGACAAAGGGTGACAATGTAGTGCAGCTCCCCCAAAGCCAGTACAATGTTGGGGCACATCATATAGATATAAAGATCCAGAAAAAGTTGGCAACTACCCACTTCCATTCTGTGATGGCTCTACTGATACCAGAGCATCCTGCACTGGCTACTGCATTTTAGTTGAGCCGTAGGCAAACAAGAGATCCATTGAGATGGTGATGAGCTAGAAATTAGAAACTATTCCCCAGCAAATGCTTACTGAGTACCTATTTGTTTCTGTCACTGATTTTGGTGCTGGGAATAAATGGTGGGCAAAACACAGAGGTGACTATTTAATGAAAATGGAAGATAAACAACCATATAATTATCTCAATAGATGTAGAGAAAGCCTTTGACAAAATTCAACATCCATTTATGATAAAGAGCCTCCTGAAAGCAGGAATAGAAGGAACATACCTCAACATATTAAAAGCTATATATGACAAACCCACAGTAAACATTATCCTCAATGGTGAAAAATTAAAAGCATTTCCCCTAAAGTCAGGAACAAGACAAGGGTGCCCACTTTCACCACTACTATTCAACATAGTTTTGGAAGTTTTGGCCACAGCAATCAGAACAGAAAAAGAAATGAAAGGAATCCAGATTGGAAAAGAAGAAGTAAAATTCTCACTGTTTGCAGATGACATGATCCTCTACATAGAAAACCCTAAAGACCCCAGAAAATTACTAGAGCTAATCAATGAATATAGTAAAGTTGCAGGATATAAAGTCAACACATAGAAATCCCTTGCATTCCTATACACTAACAATAAGAAAACAGAGAAATTAAGGAAACAATTCCATTCACTATTCCAACGAAAAGAATAAAATGCGTAGGAATATATCTATGTAAAGAAACAAAAGATCTATATATATAAAACTACAAAACACTGGTGAAAGAAATCAAAGAGGACACAAATAGATAGAGAAATATACCATGTCCATGGATTGGAAGAATCAATATAGTGAAAATGACTATACTACCCAAAGCAATCTATAGGTTCAATGTAATCCCTATCAAGCTACCAGCGGTATTTTTCACATGGCTAGAACAAATAATTTCACAATTTGTATGGAAATACAAAAATCCTCGAATAGCCAAAGCAATCTTGAGAAAGAATGGAACTGGAGGAATCAACCTGCCTGACTTCAGGCTCTACTACAAAGCCAGTCACCAAGACAGTATGGTACTGGCACAAAGACAGAAACATAGATCAATGGAACAAAATAGAAAGCCCAGAGATAAATCCATGTACCTATGGTAACCTTATCTTCGACAAAGGAGGCGAGAATATACAATGGAGAAAAGACAATCTCTTTAACAAGTGGTGCTGGGAAAACTGGTCAACCACTTGTAAAAGAATGAAACTGGAACACTTTCTAACACCATACACAAAAATAAACTCAAAATGGATTAAAGATCTAAATGTAAGACAAGAAAGTATAAAACTCCTAGAGTTTTATACATAGGCAAAACACTCTCCAACCTAAATCAGAGCAGGATCCTCTATGACCCACCTCTTGGTCAACCACTTGTAAAAGAATGAAACTAGAACACTTTCTAACACCATACACAAAAATAAACTCACAATGGATTAAAGATTTAAATGTAAGACCAGAAACTATTAAAGTCCTAGAGGGGAACATAGGCAAAACACTCTCTGACATAAACCACAGCAGGATCCTCTATGACACGCCTCCCAGAATATTGGAAATAAAAGCAAAAATAAACAAATGGGACCTAATTAAAATTAAAAGCTTCAGTATGGGGAGGGAGGTGAGAGGAGAGTTCAGCATGGGAAACACATGTATACCTGCGGCGGACTCATGTTGATGTATGGCAAAACCAATACAATAATGTAAAGTAATTAGCCTCCAATTAAAATAAATAAATTTAAATTAAAAATATAAAAATCATAATGTAAAATTAAAAGCTTCTGCACAACAAAGGAAACTATAAACAAAGTGAAAAGACAGCCTGCAGAACGGGAGAAAATAATAGCAAATGAAGCAACTGAGAGAGAATTAATCTCAAAAATATACAAGCAACACTTTCAGCTCAATTCCTTAAATGGGACCTAATTAAAATTAAAAGCTTCAGTATAGGGAGGGAGGTGAGAGGAGAGTTCAGCATGGGAAACAAGTGTATACCTGTGGCAGATTCACGTTGATGTACGGCAAAACCAATACAATATTGTAAAGTAATTAGCCTCCAATTAAAATAAATAAATTTAAATTAAAATATAAAAATCATAATGTAAAATTAAGAGCTTCTGCACAACAAAGGAAACTATAAACAAAGTGAAAAGACAACCTTCAGAACAGGAGAAAATAATAGCAAATGAAGCAACTGAGAGAGAATTAATCTCAAAAATATACAAGCAACACTTTCAGCTCAATTCCAGAAAAATACACGACCCAATCAAAAAATAGGGCAAAGAACTAAATAAACATTTCCCCAAAGAAGACATACAGATGGCTAACAAACACATGAAAAGATGCTCAACATCACATTATCAGAGTAATGCAAATCAAAACCACAATGAGATATCATTTCACACCAGTAGGATGGCTGTTATCCAAAAGTCTACAAGCAATAAATGCTGGAGAGGGTGTGGAGAAAAGGAAACCCTCTTACACTGTTGGTGGGAATGCAAACTAGTACAGCCACTATGTAGAACTTACCATATCGTTATCTGTTACACTGTTGGTGGGAATGCAAACTAGTACAGCCACTATGAAGATTCCTTAAAAAAACTGGAAATAGAACTGCCATATGACCCAGCAATCCCACTGCTGGACATACACACTGAGGAATGATTTTCTGTAAAAGAGACTAAATATATTCTATCAAGTTGGTTGAACTGAAAAAAGAACCAGGGCCAGTGAGCATGAAGACAAAATCAGCTCAATATAAAGTTAAACTCCTATAAATCTGGTCACTCCAAAGGAGATAGAGCTTCTTGAAAGAAGAAATGCTCTTCATCAATATACTCACCAAAGCAGAAACTTCACGACCCCTAGTTGTGCCGGAGTTGGAGGCTCATGGCTGGTGTGTTTGACATATGTGATCCTCCAGCACTTTGTAGGTGCCTCTGTTAGTACTTTTCACACACTTTACTTCTCTAATACCCGAAGTTTCATTAACATCTCTGAAACAGTCCTCTCTAGCCTCAACTCAGGGTCTCACCGTTTTTACCAGATTATCTTATTCAAGAAACACTAACCCCAGTTTGCTCAAGCAAAAAGGAACTTTTTGATGCATGTGACTGGAAAGTCCACTGTATACTTGTTTCAACACAGCTGAATCTAGGTTCTAGATCCTGCTGCTGCTGCTGCTAAGTCGCTTCAGTCGTGTCCGACTCTGTGCGACCCCATAGACAGCAGCCCAACAGGCTCCCCCGTCCCTGGGATTCTCCAGGCAAGAACACTGGAGTGGGTTGCCATTTCCTTCTCCACTGTGTGAAAGCGAAAAGTNCTGCTGCTGCTGCTGCTAAGTCGCTTCAGTCGTGTCCGACTCTGTGCGACCCCATAGACAGGAGCCCAACAGGCTCCCCTGTCCCTGGGATTCTCCAGGCAAGAACACTGGAGTGGGTTGCCATTTCCTTCTCCATTGTGTGAAAGCGAAAAGTGAAAGTGAAGTCGTTCACTCGCGACCGACTCCTAGCGACCCCATGGACTGCAGCCTACCAGGCTCCTCCATCCATGGGATTTTCTAGGCAAGAGTACTGGAGTGGCTTGCTATTGCCTTCTCCGTCTAGATCCTAGGGGGCTCAAAGAATGTCAATAAAGCTCAGTTTTCCCACCTTTTAATGTATTTTCATCTAACTGCCTTGATGATCAAAGGGCCTTCTGTATGTAGCAGGAGAGGGGGCTTCTGGATATCAAAGGCTGCATCCTTTCATCAGGAAGGAAGAGAAACAAAAGAAAGAAAAAGAATTCTGTATCCAGAAGTCCGTGTGTGAAGTTTCATGAGAGAAGCCTGCTGCTTCGTGCTCCTCAGATTAGGTGCCCATCCCCAGACCAATCATAGTGAACCAGGACTAGGGTACCAAAAATGGGCTGGGTTTGGGTCCTATGTCCACTCCTATGAAGATGGGCCAAGGGTTGATAACCAGGCAGTTCTCTTCCAAAAAGCAGATGCTAGACAGAAAACAAATAAATGAAAAAAAAAAAAAAAAAAGTTAAATGTCTTCTATAGTCATGTTATTTCAATAGCTTCCTAATTGCCCCATGTTCATGCTTTTCTTTGCTAGAAGAATAATCTTCCTAGACAGCAATTATAATTCTCTGCCTTCTTTCCTTGAAACCCTAAGTAGCTCCTATTTACCTGAAAAATAAAGCCAAAACTCTTTAGAATCTGGACCCTGCCTACCTACCTCTGTCTTATTTCTCCCCTGGACTGCTCTCAAGGCCATAGCTCCAGCCATTCTGAATTATAGTTCAGAACTGCAATTCTGAATTGCAGTTCTCCAAACATTCAAGATTGTTCTATGCCTTGAATCTTACTCACATTGTCCCCTCTACCACCCTCCCCCAGTCCCACTAATTCCCTTTTGAAAAGTCTCCCAAGCATCACTTTCTCTCCCAGCCAGTGCTGCTCTCCCTCAGGTAGCATTTATTCACGTGGGCCTTGTGCATGCCTCTGTCTCTCTGTGTGTGTGTGTGTGTGTGTGTGTGTGTGTGTGTTAGTCGCTCAGTCGTGTCTAGCTCTTTGCAACCCCATGGACTGTAGCCTGCCAGGCTTCTCTGTCCATGGATTTCTCCAGGCAAGAATACTGGAGTAGGTAGCCATTCCCTTCTCCAGAGGATCTTCCTAACCCAGGGATCAAACCTGGATTTCCTAAATTGTAGGCAAATTCTTTACCATCTGAGCCACCATATCCCACTTGATAACCTGTAGGCTCCTTAGAGCAAATGTACTGAGCCTTTGACTCAAAAGCTAAAGCCTTTGAATGTGTGGATCAGAACAAACTATGGAAAATTCTTAAAGAGATGGGAATACCAGACCACCTTACCTGCCTTCTGAGAAATCTGTATGTAAGTCAAGAAACAGCAGTTAGAACCAGACATGGAACAACAGACTGGTCCCAAATTGGGAAAGGAGTATGCCAAGGCTATATATTGTCCCCTTGTTTATTTAACTTATATGCAGAGTACATCATGAGAAATGCCAGGCTAGATGAAACACAAACTGGAATCAAGATTGCTGGGAGAAATATCAATAATCTCAGATATGCAGATGAAACCACCCTTATGGCAGAAAGTGAAGAAGAGATAAAGAGCCTCATGATGAAAATGAAAGAGAGAATGATAAAGCTGGCTTAAAACTCAACATTCAAAAAACGAAGATCATCACTTCATGGCAAATAGATGGGGGAACAATAGAAACCGTGACAGACTTTATTTTCTTGGGCTCCAAAGTCACTGCAGATGGTGACTATAACCATGAAATTAAAAGAAGTTTGCTCCTTGGAAGAAAAGTTATGACCAACCTAGACAGCATATTACAAAGCAGAGACATTACTTTACTGACAAAGGTCTATACAATCAAAGTAATGGCTTTTCCAGAAGTCATGTATGGATGTGAGAGTTGGACCATAAAGAAAGTTGAGTGCCGAAGAACTGATGCTTTTGAACCATGGAATTGGAGAAGATTCTTGAGAGTCCCTTGGACTGCAAGGAGATCAAACAAGTCAATCCTAAAAGAGATCAGTTGTGAATATTCATTGGAAGGACTGATGCTGAAGCTGAAACTCCAATACTTCGGCCACCTGATGCGAAGAACTGACTCATTGGAAAAGACCCTGATGCTGGGAAAGACTTAAAGCAGGAGGAGAAGGGGACGACAGAGGATGAGATGGTTGGATGGCATCACCGACTCAATGGAGATGGACATGAGATTGAGTAAGCTTCAGGAGTTGGTGATGGACAGGGAAGCCTGGCGTGCTGCAGTCCATGGGGTTACAAAGAGTGAGACACGATTGAGTGACTGAACTAAACTGAACTGAACTGACTGAGCCTTATTCATCCTCATGTTCCTGGTAATTGCCTGGCAGAAAATGGGCACTAATAATACACTTTTAAGACAGAAAAAATGGGGGAAGGAAAAGAGGAATAAAAAAAGAAGGAAAAGGACAGTCTTCAAGGACTTGTTTTTTCCTCCCAAATGACAAATTTTGAAAGTTATACTCAAAACATCCTGACTTTTTTTTTTTTTTTTGGTCTAAATTGAGTAAAGAATCATAGTGAGAATTTCAGGCTCAGCCACGGCAGAAGGTAGATGCAGAGAACATTGGAAGAAGGGATGAAAGGTCTTCATCATGTCCTTCGTGGATGTGGACCAGAATGGACCAGCCAATTATCCCACCCATGCCACCCACCTGGCACAGGTGTGGAGGCGTCATCCTCCGCGATGTGCCAGGTCTGCCCCATTTCTGGCTCACTTCTGAGTGGCCACTCATGTGGAGAAATGAGAGTGAACAGAGAATTAAAAAGATGACCTAATTCTCTGCTGAAAGCATTTCCAATCATAAGTCTGAGTGTATTTTAATTATACCTGGACACAGGAGCCCTTATCCAGACATAACTGAAGTCCCAAGTGGACTGTCACTGTGCCTGTAAAGATTTGTCTAATCTCGTGGTTATCTCAAGGGCCTGACATCACACTGATCATTAAGCAACAGTGTGGAGGTGCAGCTGCACGTTACCATGGTAACATCTCTAGGCTCGCCTGCAGAGCTTGGTAACAAGAGTATTTTATTATGGGTCATTAAGGGCAAAAGGCTTCATCTACATTATTTCCTGTAAAATCCTATTATTTCAGGTGCTGTACTCCATCTTCATCTATGCCACTCTTGTGATAGAAATTGTAAATGTGGGTTACTAGGTAGCGAAACAATTGCAAGCTTCTAGTAAACTGTAAACCAATGTTTTGTAGATGAGGAAAGCATTTTGCCATAGGGATGTGGGATAAAGAGGCATCCAGTGTTTCTGAAAGCAGAGAATTCTTACTCTGAAAAGAGAAAGGTTTTTCTTTTCATTGTTGGTTCCCTCTGGCCTGAGTCATGCTTTAGACTGTCACTGATGCCGATTCTTGGGTCCTGTAATCTGCTAAGCTTGCAAGCTCAGTCACTCAGTCAGGTTTGACTTTCTGCAACCTTATGGACTGTAGCCCACCAGGCTTCTTCTGTCCATGGGATTTTTCAGGGAAGAATACTGGAATAGGTTGCCATTCTCCTCCTCCAGGGGATCTTCCCAACCCAGGGAGCAAACCTGTGTCTCCTGCATTGCAGGCAGATTCTTTACCACTAAGACGGGGAAAATGAGTCTGATTCTGCTGTTTTGTTTTGTTTTGTTTTCATTAAATTTTATTGTATTGTGGTAAAAACACGTAATGTGCGATCCACCCTTTAACAGATGTTTAAGCGTACAATATGGCATGCGGACTACAGGTAGAATGTTGGACAGATCTCTAGAACTTACTCCTCTTATTTAACTGAAACTTTAAGCCCCTTGGTGAACAGCTCCTCATCTTCTCTCCCTGACCCGTAGCCACCATTCATTCCTTTCTCTGATTCCATGAATTTGACCTAGCCAATCTCTTTCTCATAGCCCAGGCCCCTAGCCCCATCACAGGCTGACCTAGAGCTGATTGGACAGTGATTGCCTCTGAGCTGTGATGGCACTAAGTCTACTTGGGGGATGGAGCTTACAAGGTCATTCATTTACTCACTGTCCCATCTGCTGCCTATAATTAAGGATATCAATTCCACAAAGCAGAACCACAAATACCACTGCATATGCTCTTCCTTCCAAATCCCTGTGACCCAGCGAGAGTACATTCAGGCTTTTCTGAATGGTCACTAGTCCTCTCATGAGCAGGAAGACTCTGGGGTCTTGTACCCCAGGATGACGGCTGAGAACTAGAGATAAACAGCAAAGGATCTAATCGTTACATTTATTTTCTGAATTAATTTAGAACACCCAGGGGTATATAGAATGCCTCCCTGTTCTGAAAACCGCTTGCCTAAATGAGTGGAACAATGAGCATGTCATTGAATTAGTGCCTGATTTCACTGGCTTTTTCTACCATCCTCCAAGGATGACAGTAATTGACTTCAGATGACCCAAGGCAGAGCAGGAGCCAGCAAATGGGTGGTTGTTGATGCTTTGCTTTATAAAGAAGATGCTACAGATTTGCTGGGTCATATTAAAAACAAAAAATTAAAAACTTGTTCCTTAATGTTCACCAGAACTCTTAGAGCTAAACTGAGTTATATTTCATGTGTGTGTCTCAAATTCCAATCTTTGAATTCTAGAATCAGGGTATCTCTGTTATGAACAGTGCAATTTCCTCTATTAGAACTGAGTGACACAAGGGAGAAGGTTGGTGAAGTAAGACAATGTGATGACTGTTCCAAGGTGTATATCCTGGTGTGATGGAGGAGACAGAGAGAGGAGTTTGGTGCAGACCTCCTGTTGAGCTGTAAGCTAACACACAATCTCCAGCACGCTTTCAAGCCCAGAAGATACTACTTGAGGGTTATGACAAAGAGATTATATTACAAGTCGCTTTTCTTACCCCAGAAAAGGGGATTCATCTAGATTACATTTGGAAAATTATGCTGTACTACACATATTTGTACAATATCAGGTATGTAAACACATCCTATATATAGATGGAGGTGAGTAGACATCTTAACTGGTATTTTTATACCAGCAGTTATTACTTTCTTCTAAAAGAGTCACAGCTATTTGACACATCAAATACCCCTCTAAAAAGATTTCAACTCAGAAAATGCCCTATTTGAGGAGGTGAATTTTCCTTTTCTCTAAATCAGTAAACATACATACAACTAGTTAGAGTTAAAAGGGGCAAATCGCTGAGGACAAGATTTCACAGAAAACTCCCAAAAACTGGATTAAGAGATTGGATTTAATCACAAATTCTTGTTCCTTCTTCAGCTCTGATATATTTACATAAAATATATGTTTAAATATTATAAATAGAATATATACAGATCAGTTTGAGGGGTGCACATATATTAGACAAGAAATGGTACAGACAAAAAGAGAGGGAAAAGTTAAATAAAATTCAATTTTACAAAATGGAAAGGTGTTTCAAACTTAGTGGTTATCAGTTCAGTTCAGTCACTCAGTCGTGTCCAACTCTTGCAACCCCATGGACTGCAGCACACCAGGTCTCCCTGTCCATCACCAACTCCAGGAGCTTACTCAAACTCATGTCCATTGAGTCAGTGATGCCATCGAACCATCTCATCCTCTGTCATCCCCTTCTCCTCCCAATTTCAATCTTTCCCAGCATCAAGGTCTTTTCAAATGAGTCAGTTCTTCACATCAAGTGGCCAAAGTATTGGAGTTTCAGCTTCAGCATCAGTCCTTCCAATGAATATTCAGGACTGATTTTCTTGAGGATGGACTAGTTGGATCTCCTTTCAGTCCAAGGGACTCTCAAGAGTCTTCTCCAACACCACAGTTCAAAAGCATCAGTTCTTCAGTGCTCAGCTTTCTTTATAGTCCAACTCTCACATCTATACATGACTACTGGAAAAACCATGGCTTTGATTAGATGGACCTTTGTTGGCAAAGTAATGTCTCTGCTTTTTAATATGCTGTCTATGTTGGTCATAACTTTTCTTCCAAGGAGCAAGTGTCTTTTAATTTCATGGCTGCAGTAACCATCTGCAGTGATTTTGTAACCCCGAAAAAATAAAGTCTGTCACTGTTCCCACTGTTTCCCCATCTATTTGCCATGAAGTGATGGGACCACATGCCATGATCTTAGTTTTCTGAATGTTGAATTTTAAGCCAACTTTTTCACTGTCTTCTTTCAACTTTCATCAAGAGGCTTTTTAGCTCTTCTTCACTTTCTGCCATAAGGGTGGTGTCATCTGCATATCTGAGGTTATTGATATTTCTTCCGGCAATCTTGATTCCAGCTTGTGCTTCTTCCAGCCCAGCATTTCTCATGATGTTCTCTGCATATAAGTTAAATAAGCAGGGTGACAATATACAGCCTTGACGTACTCCTTTCCCTATTTTGGACCAGTCTGTTGTTTCATGTCCAGTTCTTTTGCTTTAGTTCTCTTATTGTTTCTGAAGAAAATTATTATGACCCCTTTTTCAGGTTTGTGCTGTGCTGTGCTCAGTCATGTCCAACTCTTTGAGACCCCATGGACTGTAGCCTGGCAGAATCCTCTGTCTATGGAATTTGCCAGGCAAGAATACTGGAGTGGGTTGCATTTGCTGCTCCAGGGATCTTCTCCACCCCAGGGATCAAACCTGTGTCTCTTGTGTCCTTGTATTGGCAGATAGTTTCTTTATCACTGAGCCACCTGGGGAGCCCTTTTTCAGGTCTGTCTCTAATTCCTAAAGAAATAATCACTTTATCCAGGTTTGAAAAGCTGTCATACCTGTTGTTTGACTCTGGATCTACCAAAAAAAAAAAAAAGCAAAAGTGCTATTGAAAATGTAAGATACTGTTATTTTAATCTTTTGGCATAGACAAAATAGCCTGAGTGATTTTCTGGTTTGGTTTTTTTAAAGGCATATCCATTTATGAGTGTAAATTTAAACTAACACCTGAACCTTGTTTGATGTTTCTTTTTTCATTTACTGCTTACTTCAAAACTGATTCTATACCTCTTGCTAATATATTTGTCTAAATTACACGTGACTTCAATGTGAGACCTTCCATTCATTCTTTGATTGGATGAAATAGGCTCAAGTGTCCACTTTTAAGACGTCTTTATAGGCTAGTTGAGAATCAGCCACAGTCAGGCTGAAAGAGACTATTTAAGTCATGGCTGACCCCAGTGTTGGTTAACAAAGAGATCAATCATCAAAATTTTAAGAGCTGTTTTTTCAGAGTAATATTTGCATTGTTCATACAGAATCTAAGTCTCAAGGGTTTCAAGGACTTTGCAGACAGCATCTCATTGCCGCATCTTGATAGGATAATGGGAGGCTGACATCCTGGCTCTGGAGCGCAGGTGGTGATGCTGAGCCATTGTAGTAAGCATTGCGTTTATATTGCTGATGCACTAAGTCATATTCTTTCTTCTTTGGCTGCGCGTGGTCTCTGGTTCGGTGTGTGGGCTTTCTCTAGTTGTGGTGAGCGAGGGCTGTACTCTTCATTGCGGTGCAGGGGCTTCTCATTGCAGGGGCTTCTCTTGTTGCGAAGCACGGGCTCTAGGCACACAGGCTTCAGTGCTTGTGGCTCGCAGGCTTAGTTGCTCTCGTTGCTCCAGTGCATGTGGGATATTCCGGGACCAGGTATCAAACCCATGTCCTCCACATTGGCAGGCAGATTTTTAACCACTGGACCACCAGGGAAGTCCCAAGTCATATTCTTTTCTATTTCAGTTTTAAGGACCTCAAGTGCATAGGACTGAGATGATCGTACTCACGTTATTAGTAGCCATCTGAGAGATCTTTGATTTGTTTCATTACTTTCATTTTTCATCTCCAATCCCATTCCCCTTTGTGCTCTACTGGAAAAGTATGTAAAAGTATAAGCTGTCCTTTCAGGTCCATTATATGGAAACACATGAATTTATGACCCAGCAATTTCACACTTGGAAATATACCTGAGAGAAAAGCTTGTACCTTCCCAAGGAACAATGCACTTGTCTGTTGATCACAGTTATTTGGGAGAAGCAAAGAGATGCAAGCCACTATGTTTATCACTAAGTGAGCAGATAAATAAAATGTGTCTTATACACATATCAAGATATCATGTAACTAACAGTCGAAACTAATGAAGTAGATCCTCATTTAGTAACATAAAAAATGAATGAAACAGAATGAGATTAGAGTACAACGTCATTTATGTAAACTTTTAAAACCAAACACATACAATAATACTAAGTATTTCTCAGATACAGATTTATCTCAATTTTAAGGGGAAAATGATGTGGTTTTTTAAGAATGAGAGGAAGAAGGAAAAGGAAAACATACAAGGGTAAGAGGGAAAATGAAATTCAACAAACGGCCTATGGATCTAATTTATTAACTATGAGACTGTTAAGCTCTTTAAACTAATTATCTTAGTCAAACACAATGCTAAACTCTTTACACTAACTATCTTAGTCAAAGTTATAACAACCTTAGGAGGTAGGCACTGTATTTTTGTGAGACTTAGAAAGTCAATTGTCTCAACCAATGGTTCACATCAAGAAAGTGGCAGATTCAATTTACAAATGAAAGACGTCTGGCCCAAGAGTCATTAGGCAGTTATAAAATCACTCATATCTGAGAGCTGTGCTTTTGGTTAAGTCAAGCTTGTTCATTAGGAATTTTCCCATAGTCCGTTTTCTCTGTTACAATTTTACTCTTAGTTTTCAACGGTTAGGTGTTTTTGTTTTCCCAGATTCCAAGAAGTGGATATGAAAGTAAAAGAAACAATTATAACAGACTCTGATGGATACATTCTGCTTTGCACAGATAAATACACTTACATCTGATTTATACTTGAGTGTTTCATTGATTTGGTTAGCATGACTTGGTATGGGGGCTCAGCTTGGTGCTCTGTGATGACCGAGATGGGCGGGATGGAAGAAGGGGAAGGAGGGCCACGAAGGAGGGGATCTATGAATACTGATTCACTTCATTGTACAGCAGAAACTAACATGACATTGTGAAGAAGTTATATTCAAATTAAAAAGAAAAATAGGTGCATTTTTAGAATTTATTTTCTTGATGTGAAAAGGAAAGGAAGTGATTCCACAATGTGGTGGTCCCTCTGCTATCATCACTTTACCTGCAGACCTGACTTGACCTACAGATTATTTCTCTTTCCACTCCAAAGGCTGTTCTCAGTCAGTTATTAAGTTTTTGAGAGTATGTGTTCTGTTTATTCATAATCTAAACAATTCTATAGTTGATCTTTAAAATATTACAGAAACATGTTCCTTTAGGAGAATAATCAGTTGAATGTCCTTTCCTGGAAATTTTATGTGATGCTTCCAGTTTGCTAGAGGTTAAATTTACCAGTGATGAAATGTCTTTAAAAATTTCCGAAATCCAGGCCACACACCTATCACTGAGTTGACCCTTTACTTTCTCTGTAATTGCTTAGTGGAAAATGTCTCTTGAGAGCTCTAGCAGAGATGACACAAAAGTTACATCTGATCAATGAAAGAAAAAGGGAAAGATGAGCTGGGTTCCACCATTGGCATCACTGAATAATGTCATGCTTTAGATTTTCACTTTTCTGTTACGTATGCTCACTATGGACTTTCCCGGTGGATTAGTGGTAAAGAATCTGCTGAGACACAGAAGACACAGGTTTGATCCCTGGGTCTGGAACATTCCCTGAGGAGGGCATGGCAATCCACCCCCATATTCTTGCCTGGAGAATCCCTTGGACAGAGGAGCCTGGTGAGCTACAGTCCATAGCGTTGCAAAGAGTCAGACATGACTGATGCCACTTAGCTTGCACACACAGACATGCTCACTACACAATGCAGAGAAAGAAGTAGAAAATTCAACTTGGAAGTTGCAATAAAAGGTATTGATAATCTCATATGAACCCTCAAAAGCTAGAAAAAAAGGAAATTTAGGGGATGGGATGGGAGGGAAAATATTTGTCTTAGATGAACTTTGAGATTTATAGTTTCAGAAATAGAAAAATAATTGAATAGTAATGAAGAAGGACATATTTAATACTTTTTTATCTCTTGGAAATTACTAATCCCCTTTGTAACAATCCTTATATTTTCACCAAGGAGAATATAATTAAAGAATTTCACATGAACTTCATTTCTTTATGCCTTGAACCTCTTTTTTTCATCTAGTTATGATGAAAGTTATGGACCGTCTTTTTTCAAAATGCACATACATGCACCATTTTGAATAAAATTCTAAGAGTTTGTAAATTTAAAACCCCTGAACTTATATTAGAGAGGTCAAATTGATAGGATATGTAGCAACTCAATCTAAATTTTTCCTGTAGTATTTTCATAAAGTTTTCTAAGAAACATTTTGACATTTGCCATTTTTCAGGTGTTCACATTTATAGAATGAAAACCAATCATCCTACATCAGGACAAGTCCAATCTTGACATAATTAGATTTTGTTTATTTTACTGGAGCTGCCAATGAATTCTTCAAATTGTAGACATCATAATAGAGCATCCAGGAACTAGTGTCAAAGGAGGTAAAAAAAATATCTAGTTACCAAGGAGAAGGCTGGTGCTGCCTTGTACTTGCGGAAGGGAGGTGATATTAACCAGAGCCTACCTCAAACTAATAGATGAGAACTGAGAACTTATCAAAGCTTATAGCTTTCTGAAAATAAATCTAGAAGAGTGCACCAGTGGTATAGTTGACCCTCAATTAAAATATTCTTGTCTAGCCCCCATATCAGGTACATCATTAAGGTTTAATGCAGTCATGAGAGCAAATAGAAATGTTATTTCCCAGATGCACCTATTCAAACTGAGAAGTGATATCAGTTTATTGCATCTTGGGGTATTCTACAGAGAAACATCTATCCACTAGAGAAAGCTTTAGACCCTAAAGCTGTACCTACTATTCACCTGAATGCTCATCTCTGTTCCAAACTGAGGATGCAATGGTGACATTAGATTCCATTCATTTAGCTAAGACATGACTAATGAAGGATGTCATTTTGTATATTCAGATTTTTTTTAGTTGCTACCATGTGCATGCATGCTTGCTAAGTCACTTAAGTCATGTCCAGCTCTGTGACCCTATGGACTGTAGCCCTCCAGGCTCCTCTGTCACGGAACTCTCCAGGCAAGAATACTGGAGTGGGTTGTCATGCCCTCCTGCAAGGGATCTTCCCAACCCACGGATTGAATCCATGTCTCTTACGTCTCCTGCATTGGCAGGTGGGTTTTTTTTTTTTTTTTTTACCACTAGCATCACCTGAGAAACCCTGTGTAGGTGGTATTATTTATAGCAACATGACAAATTTAAAGTAAAAGATAATGAGAGACAGGACGTTATTGTGGGGAAGCCTGAAATACAAAATCAGAAAGACTGGGTTTGAGCTCAGGGTTTACCACTTAGTAACTGTATGTGTGTACAAGCTCTCTGGGCTTCAATTTCTTCCCATGTAAAGTGAACATATAATACTTATCTGTTAAGGATTTTCTGGGTTTTAACTTCATTCATCATATTGAGGTATGCTTTCTTCTACACTCCAAATACACTTTAATCATAACTTTTATAATTATTAAATTAATCGATATATATAATTTAAAAACTCAATATTGTTACAAGTCTCAAAGCAACAATAATGAAAAAAGCAGTGTTTTCTTTCCAAATTCCTGCTTCCCAGGGCCAACTACTATTAACTCTTTTTTAAATGTTTATGTCCATTTTTATAACATGTTTGTATCTATTTCTGAGTGTTTTCTCACACTTAGATGGTGTGGGGTGGAATGTGCATGCTTAGTAATGTCCAACTCTTTGTGACCCCCATGGACTGAAGCCCACCAGGCTCTTCTGTTCATGGAATTTTCCAGGCAAGAAATACTGGAGTGGGTTGCCATTTCCTTCTCACACTTAGTATATATTAAATTATTAAATTGAAAGATTAGAATTTACTTCTCCTTGTTTACCCTCCAGACACACACTTTCCCCTCATTCATCCTTCCAGTGTAGCTTATTATGATTTGCAGTAAACATCATCAGAGCTGCTGCTGCTGCTGCTAAGTCGCTTCAGTCGTGTCCGACTCTGTGCGACCCCATAGACGGCAGCCCAACAGGCTCCCCCGTCCCTGGGATTCTCCAGGCAAGAACACTGGAGTGGGTTGCCATTTCCTTCTCCATTGTGTGAAAGCGAAAAGTGAAAGTGAAGTCGCTCACTCGCGACCGACTCCTAGCGACCCCATGGGCTGCAGCCTACCAGGCTCCTCCATCCATGGGATTTTCTAGGCAAGAGTACTGGAGTGGCTTGCTATTGCCTTCTCCGCATCAGAGCTGAGCTATGTCATTTACTATGATTACATTCCTTTCTTAGTTAACTCCCTCCCCCCAGCAATAAATAGAATTTATTCTATTTTCTATTTGTTTTTCGTTCAAGTCTCCACCTGAACTACAGAGTCTCTCAACATGATTGAATGCATCTGGTGACATCAGTTTCAATTTCTTTTTCCTACAGCCTTCTCACAGTTCCTTGCCTTCCTGTTCCAGTCTTCACTGTTTCTAGGACTCTTAAGGATTTACCCTTAGCAGAAGCCTGAGAATTCCCTTTGCTTCTTTCCTGTAATAAAGTCTGCGTTTCCTGAATCCCTCTTCCTTGCTTCTTTCTCTCCTTTCTTTCTTTTTCTTAATTTATATAGAACACATTTTGTTGCTCCCTAAGAAACTTTGTGTGGCAAATCAACTTTTGACTACATCTGAAAATACTTAATTGGGTTGGGTATAGAAATCTAGGTTAGAAAATAGTTTCTTGATGAACAGAAGACATTGTTCTATTGTATTTTAGTTTCTAGTGTTGTCCTTGAGGAGACGGATGCCCCTCTAATTCCTAATCTATGTTGTGTGACCTATTTTTTCCCCTTGGATGCTTATGTTTTACTGTTCATGAACGTCATAAAATTTCAGGACTATCATGAACTTTGTTGTGCCTTTCATTTTATTATGCTGCTGTGAATTTTAAGGTCCCTTTTCTCCAAATTCTCATGTTCTCCAGGGAAATTTTCTTGCATTATTTATGTAATAACTCCCTCCCCTCTCCTTTCTATTTCCTTTTCTAAGAACATTTCAAATAGTCCTCCTGTTTTTGGTCTGATAGTGCACTTACCCCTTGGAGAAAGTTGTTGTCTCCAAATCCTAATTCCTGGAAAGGAAAGGTACAGCAATGCTGACTTCACAAAATTTCCTCATCCAGGGCAATCAGCACTGTCAGCCACAGCCCTGAGCTCTCAGTCAGGTTGTAGGGATCCAGCCACTGTTCATCACTTACACAATCAAGCATAATCGGGATTCCCAGTCAGCCCTCTCTTCTTTTTTCCTATTCTCCTTCCTCTTTCTCCCTCTCTTTTCTTCATTTGTCTTCCTCATCCCTTTCCTCTACAACCATTTGATTCTCCTCTTCTTTCATCATCTTCCTTTTCCCCTAAACTTCACCATCTATCTGTATTCTGATCCTACTAACCATGACCCCCATTTGATTCTATGTCCTCTCACCAGTTCTCTCTGTAGGCTTACTTGTCATATCAGCTATGGATACAAACCCAGCATTCTGGAATGGGACAAGTTCCATCTGCAGGTGGAAATCAGGCCTAGAGAGGTTGGGCTGACTTGTGGGTGGCAACACCAGCACTCCAGTGCAAATCTGTTAACTCTGGATGCATCCTACCCCCCACTGCACAGCTGTTAAGGGAACCTCAAGGCCAAGAACACAGACCCCTGGGCCTCATGCCTACAAAGTTTGCAGTGGAAATTCCCCTGAAAAGGCAGTTAAACATTGTATTTAACTATTAGAAAGTTGTCTCTGAACATTCCAAAGACAAAACAAAACAAATGAAAAAAAGGGTTTCTAGTAATTGCCAACGTGAACTGAACACTTACGTGCCATTCATTTTGCATGTGTTACCTTATTTAAGGCATGTTGTAACTTTATGTAATAGACACTTTCACAAGCTTTGATTTCAATATAATGAAATGTATGGAAATTAATCTTGTTACTCATAAAGACATTAGAGGGACGCCTTTACAAGTCTGACTGGTTTTCAAGTCCGTGCTGTTAGCTAATTGCCTGTGTTGTTTCCTGACAAGCATTAAGGCGTTAACATAGCCTGCTAGACAAGCTCTGTAGTCCAGAGGTTTGCACACTTTTAAAACAGTCTTCAAGAGGTACATACTCTCTGCCTGGTTAGCAATGCCTACTTCTTCCACCTCCTTGCAAATCTCAAGGTTTAGAGAAGGATGGTGTCTCTCTAGTCCCCTGAACATTGTTACCCTGAGCCCTCCCACCCTCCCAGAAGAAAAGTAAATATAGCAAGAGTAGAGTTTTCCAGATTGTTTCCAGTCTGGCTAACTTCTTTTCAAATAAACCCACTTGGGAAAGTGATCTTTGCAAGGCTGCCATAACAGTTACAGTCAGCAAGCTTCTTAAAGTTTATTTAAATAGAGATGATTTCCATCAGCGCAAGTTCCTGGTCTGTTCTGCAATTTCTTGTGACTGTTCTTGTGAGCTGTAAATCCATTTTGGCTAATGGAGGATAATAAGCAAAATGTCCTTGCTTTCTTTCCAGTGTAATTCACTTGGAGACCGTAGTACAAAATCTTGATTCTGCCTGTAAACATGTGCGGCCATTTGTCGGAATTTCAGTTGACATTGTATATGAGGGTGGGTAGAACTTTAGATCTAACTGAATTTTTTAAAAAAATCTTTCAAGTTATCATCCAAAATATTTGTTCAGGTTTACAGACACATCCTACAGAAAAGCCTGAACAAATTTTTGGCCATCCCAATACTTCAAGCCCTTGCAAAAGTTACCAAATACATGGCTGTCTATGAGAGTTATGTTTTGGCAAGCACAACTTAAAATTTGTTAGCTTTTTTTCATTCAGTTTTTCTTTTTTTAAGCTATTTCTATCATCTGTTAAACTGATATACTTTTTCTTTGATGATGATATAAACTTTTTGCCTTATTTTCAGGGCATTTTGCTATATCTTCAGGGCATTTTTTCTGTTAAAATATTGTTAACTGCTCAGTCGCGTCCAACTCTTTGTGACCCCATGGACTGTAGCCCACCAGGTTCCTTTGTCCAGGGAACTGTCCAGGCAAGAGTACTGGTGTTGGTTGCCATTTCTTCCTCCAGAGGATCTTCCCGACCAAGGGACAGAGCCCAGGTCTCTTGCATTGCAGACAAATTCATTACCATCTGAGCCATCAGGGAAGCCCACTTGAAAGTATAATTAACCATATATCAAATGGTAAAATATGCTCTTCACAACTAGTTAAATCTAATACCTGTTTCATAACAAGCAGGGAGGAGAAGGCAATTGCAACTGGAGAAGGAAATGGCAACCCACTCCAGTATTCTTGTGTGGAGAATCCCAGGGACAGGGGATCCTGGTGGGTTGCCATCTATGGGGTCGCACAGAGTCAGACACGACTGAAGTGACTTAGCAGCAGCAGCAGCAGAAGCAAGCAGAGAGAATGAATAGTCTGTTGCAGTCTCCACAGTAAGGAACAGAACTTCGTATTCAAATGGCTTCCAAGGTCTTTCTGAGCCCATTTGTTGCTCTAGACACTGTCACCACCAGGAGACCCCATATGGTGAATTTCAGCAGAGATTGAGGGCCAGTAGGTCCCTAAGTACACTATACTGAATATTGTGCCCCCCACCCCCCAAAAAAGGTATGTCTTCCTGGAACCTCAGAATGTAACCTTACTTAGAAATAGGGTCTTTGCAGATATAATTCATCAAGATTGGGGGCTTCCCTGGTGGCTCAGAGGTTGAAGCATCTGCCTCCAATGTGGGAGACCTGGGTTAGATCCCTGGGTTGGGAAGATCCCCTGGAGAAGGAAATGGCAACCCACTCCAGTATTCTTGCCTGGAGAATCCCATGGATGGAGGATCCTGGTGGGCTACAGTCCACAGGGTCACAAAGTGTCGGACACGACTGAGCGACTTCACTTCCCCTGGAGAAGGAAATGGCAACCCACTCCAGTACTCTTGCCTGGAGTACTGGCTCCATAGTGGATAAGAGTGGGGGTTAAATCCAATGACTTTTGTCCTTATAAGAAGAAGGATAGAGATAGAGGGTGGATACAAGGACTGGAGTGATGTACCTACAAGCTAAGGATTACTAGAAACCACCAGAAACCAAGAAGAGACATGGAAAGCTCTTGTCTAGCACTTTCAGAGGAAGCATGGCCCTGCCAATATCTTAATTTTGAACTTCTGGCCTGCAGTACTTTGGGAGAATATAGTTCTGTTATTTAAACCACCCAGGTTGGGGGTCATTTGTTGCAGTAGCCCAAGGAATGAATACACTGAGAAACTGGTGAATGACCTTACTGAGGAGTGATCACAGTTAACATTGTCCACTCGCTCATGTGTAGGACTTTAAACAGCTATACTGTGGGCAGTGGGTAAGAGGAATGACCGGGGAACTAGTGACACAGTGACCAGAGATGGGATCAGCTCACTGCAAGTGAGAAAGTAATTGCTAAGGTAATGAGGAAAATCCAAGCTCAATGTGAGCCTCGGAATGCAGGGTTACAGCTGCAAATTACAGATTAGACTTTAGGAGAAGACTGGGAGGGAAGAAACTCAATAACCTGCTCAGCTTCACAGCTCTACCAGTGTTCATTGCTTTGGGAAATCCAGGCCCAGGACTAGACCCAAACCAGGACCACTTTGGGGAGCATCATTTCACATTGGGAAGCACATGGGCTTGGGCATCAATGAGACATGTGTTTGCATCTTGGCCCCTTGAGCTTCTGGATGCTTAGCTGTTGTATTTTAACAAAAGGCAGTAAGCCATGGTGTCCTCTTTTAAAATGGGAAGAAAAAATACCTACTTTATAAAGTGGTTGTGAAAGTTAACTGAGATGCCTTCATCTCAGTTCATATGCAAAGCAGCCAGCATACAGAAGGTGCTCATTAAAAGTTTGTTTAGTCCTTTTCACTCCTGGCATCCAGGGAACTAAACAGTAATTATTCTTTTTCCCTCTTTCACACTTGTATCCATAAGAAACTAGACAGGGTATGATTTCCAAAGAAATGTGGAGACTATATTTGGTCATTTATGCTTATATGATAGTGAAATTAATATACTACTTCCCTACTTGATAGTCAAGCATAATTTTTTTAAACCTACCATCTGTTTAATTAACACATCCATCACATCACATATATATCTTTCTTTTTTATTTTTTGATGAGAACAAAGTTTTACTCTCAACAAGTTTCAATGATAATACAGTGTTATCAACTACAGTCACCAAGTTTTACATTATGTAAGTTCTTAAAGTATAAATAATTTTTAATTTCGACACTAATTTACAAGAGGCCTCCAGAAGGCATGAATTTAACTCAGAAGCAGACTTCAAATCCTGCTATGGTGAGAGACTACATTCCATGAGCTGCTTTGAGCTCCTTTTCTAGAATTTAAGTGCTGACTTGTGAGGCCAGAAATTATAAATGACTGCTCTTACACACAGCTTGGGTTGGTCCAAGACAGAGATGTTCTACAGTAGGACAGAAAAGGTTAATAGTTAAAAATTTTTTCTAGTCCTGCAAAATCATAAATTCTTTCAAAGCTAATATCTATTGACATAGACTTTTCTGGGCCCAAATTCTGAAGACCTTTAGCAAGTAATGATTTTCTAGTCTGGATTCAAATCCAGATTTAACGCCTTGAATGTCTGCCAGGCCCAACCCACACGGTACCTCCCAGCATTTCCCCTGCACAAATCTCCTCCATTTCATCTCTCAGAAATCAATGAAAGTAGCTTGAAACCTTGTTTCTGAATTTTTGTCTGTTTAGTGTTTTGTTTTTTCCCAGAGAAAGTTGCATTCATATCCTACGGTAGTTAAATCACGAAAGAACAAGGAAGAACATTTGCTTTGCTGAAAGGGATAAAATGACAATATTCAATATCTTATTTATACTGGAAAAGAATATATATCTGTCTTTCAGACAGAAGGGGCTATGCTAAGCATAATAGAAAAGTTACATATTTTAAACTGAGACAGAAGTTAGTACACTCTAGCAACAACTTTGGCCTTTGTGATTCTCAGGTTTAGCAAAAAAAATGGACTTGATCTCTAGGACTTCACAGTGGGATGAAGGGGAAAAGTATGCCAATTGAAGATGCCTCTGCTGATTCTATCCCTGGTCAAACAGAAATCATCCTTCTTGGGATAGAAGGATATGATTAGGCCTATTATTGGAGGAAAAACTAGGATCTGTGGCAAATCTGGTAACGATATATACTTATGTCATATTTGTATGTAAAAATCAAGGCAACAGTGAAAAATGATCAAATCATAGCTCTGTGGTCATTTGCTGACACCCCACAATTCCCGCTGGAATAGCGGTGACAATGAGAGCTTAATGACCTTCCTTTCATTCCACTCCTCACTTACCCTCATCATTGTTATCTGGCTGTTCTTTCATCCCTCTTCACTCAGTGCCAAAAGCAGTCACCCTTCACTGAGAAAACCCTGTTAGCTGCTGAGGGGCCTGTTGTGAAGATTTCAATATTGGATAAAATGGATTGTTGCCCAGTCCCGTGTCTTAGACGTTCAAATATTTGAAGTCATATATAATAACCAAGTACTATGAAAATTCCCCTGGTTTGCTTTGCAAAAGTAACCAGAGCCTTCTGAGGAATTGACTGTGTGGTCAGTTCCTAAAATGGCATTAATTTGGGAGTCTCCTGGGTGATTCCCTCCAGAGATATTCTCTGGCCCTACCTACACACTTACTGCCCTAGACCCAGCCCTGGAAACTCACTGTGTGATGTTTTGCAAAGGTAGAGAAACCATTAGACTAGAACCTGGGTTTTAGTTTGCATAACTACTCTCCTACCAACCTTCCCTCAAAGCTTTAACTGGCTGCAGCTTACTTTCTGAGCTGAATTACAGTATCTTGGTTACAGTATCTCGGTCTTCTTTCTCATTCCTCACTGATCGTAACTCAGTGATGAAATGATAGAGAACTTGGGAAATATTAATAATGGAAAATATAAGCTGTGAAAATACTGACTTAAGTATCTTGAAATAGGGTTAATACATTATTTCTTTCTATTCACATTTCCTCTGTGAAATGTCTTAGTCTGACATAAATCACATATTATAAACAAATATTTCTCAAACATTAGCATGCTGCACTTCTCAAAATCACCTGGAGAACTCATTTAAACGCAATCACTAAACCTCAATCTAGAATTTCTGACCTAATAGGTCTGGGTTGTGACTCAAGGATTTGATTCCTACAGGTTTCCAGGTAAGGATCCCAGGTGTCATCAAAAGGTCAGGTATTTTTGAGGTGAGGCTAGAGTGACTGACCCATCTTGGTTTGCCTGGAAATTTCCCAGTTTCTATACTAAAAGTCCCACATCCCAGGGACTCCTTCAGTTCAGATCAAAGCAGGCAAGTTGGTCACCCTAAGTGAGGCCAAAAATATTTCTAGTTTGATTAAAATGTTGTACTTCTTAACATTTCCCAAAACCATTTTCCTGAATGCTGAATTATGGCTTTATATTTAGGAGATCAAAAGGATTTTAAAATCACAAGATTTAAGATACTCCATCTATAAAGTATCCATATTTCTAAAAATACAGATACCCTCACAGTCTCCTGTAATAACAGTAATGAGCTCTTCCTGAGGCCCTAAAGTTCTGGGGGTGCTGTGTTTGCACTTGGTATGTATTATATATAATTCCTACAACTGTACACCTTATTATAAATCATAGCTGATGCAAGTGGGAAACAAAAATCCCAGAGGTTATAGGTGACATGGCTATTTACTTTGCAGCTGGAGTTTGAACCTGTGTCTCTCTGGCTCCACGGCTTGTATGCTTATATTATATTTTTCCCCACATGATGATCTGAGTGAGCATTTGTTTGTTCCTGGAGTTTAACATTTGCCATCAGTTAATAAGTATAGATGCTCAAGGCTAGTCTTGCAGGGCCTGATTATTTGTGCATTAAATCTGAGATGATTATGTACCACACAAGCACCAGTATCTCCTGAAGGGCTGGAGGGTCTGCAGACAGCTTTCTTTAATCAGGAAAAACTGCAAAAACAGGAAAATGCCTAGTTAGGATTTTTTGATTAAAAAATGTTTTCTAAAACAATTTCGTTTTCAGAGTTATCTATTTTACATATATAAGATATAATAAATTACAGAATAAAATTTGAGGGCATACCCTTAAGTATGTGATCTCCTTATCAGTCTCTTTGTCACACTCCAATATTGTCAGCCACTGCAAAAAAGCCCAAGTCTTTCTTTTCCCTTCTTAGGGCACTTTTGATTCATCACAGGTGATCACTTATCACACTCAGGTCCCAGATCGTTATTGCATCTGTGGGATCTCCAGTAGCTAGGGATGAAATGCCCTCCACTGTTTCTTTTCCTGCCCTTCCTCCTAGAAAGCTACTGAGATTTCATTTTTTTTTCACTTGTTGAGGATCAGGAAGAGCATCTTTTTTATTGAAGAAGAGCTAGTTACCCACCTGTTTGTTTTTCACTTCCTCAGTTGTGTCCAACTCTTTGCAACTCCATGGACTGCAGCACACCAGGCTTCCCTGTCCTCCTTCACTGTCTCTGGGAACTCATCTCTTGGGAAGCTTCAAACTATTTTTTTTTTCCTGTTCTGTGATATCGCTTTTCAAGGCCAGACCATGGGAACAGAAAAAAAAAAAAAAAAAACTTGGTCAAAATATGTCTCTTTTCTCCTAGGCTTCTCACGTTTGATAGTTTCCTCCCCAACGGGAAAAAGTTCTCGTTGACTAACTAAACTCATCTGATGAACTCTCTCCCTGCTCCTCCTTTAACAATGTCATACAGTAAGTGTTGGAGAAGGCAATGGCACCCCACTTCAGTACTCTTGCCTGGAAAATCCCATGGACAGAGGAGCCTGGAAGGCTGCAGCCCATGGGGTCGCTGAGGGTCGGACACGACTCAGCGACTTCACTTTGACTTTTCACTTTCATGCATTGGAGAAGGAAATGGCAACCCACTCCAGTGTTCTTGCCTGGAGAATCCCAGGGACGGGGGAGCCCAGTGGGCTGCCGTCTATGGGGTCGCACAGAGTCAGACAGGACTGAAGCGACTCAGCAGCAGCAGCAGCAGCAAGTGTAGAAGCAGTTCTTTACTAAACCTGTCAAATTTGTAATGGAAGAAAGGCACTCTTTATTTTTTCACTACTTTAAATATATTTGGGTTCATCAGAATGTTTTGGAGGACTTGCTTCTATTATTCTTTTATACAGAATATTCTCAGTTCCGAGCACCCTCTCCAGTTTATATGAATATTATGGCCTGTGCATGATATGGAACAGACTTCTTAGTGACCTTTCTTTTTCCTTTCCTGATTTACATTAAACAGAATTACTTAAATTGCTTAGTTTTGGCTCTAACCTTGAGAAAATAAAGATTACAAAGGTAAAAACTCGCCAAGATTCCTAGAACTTGGATCTAGTACCTCCAGTCAGAGGCAGAGGACGCCTCTGGTCTCCCGCTACCAGGGTGTTTGCCTCCCTGAGGTGGGCCCAGAGACACCTGCTCACAGAAAACCTAGAAGAGGCTGACCTCAAACCTGTGGCCTCCCTGACCATGGACCTTCTTCACCTACCTTGCTTCTGAATCTTGATCTTAAATACAATCTGTGTCTCTGGGCTTGGCCTGGTCAGTCTTTGCCAATAGTTCAAGATGTGAATCGGTTACCCTCTAACTTTTATTTTACTCCAAACCTAGATAAAAGAAGAGGATAAAACAGTGCATGTAGTTATGCTCAAACACGAGGTACATGTTGGTGAAGCAATTAAGGAGAAAGTGGCTGGGGAGGAGAATGAGTAGCATTTAAGCTGGGGTACCAGTGAGTTCAACTAACACACGTTGTGGATTTCTTCATCCAAGCTCAGCAAACAGCAACCACATTCTCCTTCCTTTGGCCAACATTTAAAAGTCAAATATCTTGAACCAAACACAAAACAAAGAGATAATATTTGTTTCATTTTTTCATAATCAAATGAGAAGGATTATTAACAGAAAACAGATTAAGCATAAAAGCCCAACATCATAAGAGATTTTCACTTAACACATGTCAGCAACAAAGTAAAATGTTCTAAAAACATCTAGCATTTCATAAGATAATTGTGGAAGCTGTAAGAAACCAACAGCAAACAGATTTTTGACGGTATTTTTCTTTTTTTTTTTAGGGCAAAATGCCTTTTGCTATTTGCTCATAAAATCAAATTATCCCTCTGGGTCAATGACAGTGGGTTTTAATTTCTGCACTGAACCAGATAAAAGTTGCTGGTGGTTTCTCCCTCTTCAGGGTGTAGACCAGCAGAGCCCCTGCCAGGCCTTGGCTTTCCCTGGGTCCTGACCACATTTCCTGACCACAGAGCAAGCCTCATGAAGGGAGAAACCCAAGGCTACTTTGACATCTTTGATTCAGAGCATCCAGGGTACAGTCTTTCATTTGAGTTTCTAGTTGGCAGGTTCGAAAGAATGTGATCATAATCCATGCTGATATTGTCTCAAGGGTTGTAATAAGAGACACAGTCAGTCAGTTAGGTTTGCACCAAGTACAAGTCCCCCAACTCTCCTTTCTGAACCAGAGCTCTTTCCAGGAAGCAAGCAACTGCTACTGAGAAACTGTTCATTCCTAACCTGTGAGCAGCACGCAGAAACAGGATTTCAATTAAGATGCCAGTCTGGAGGTTTGTTTGGTCATTAACATGTTACATTTTCTGGATTGAATAGCTAAAGTTTACCCAGAAAGATAGGAAAGGAGCATTTGAACCTGAAACACAGATTAGAGAATTAGATTAATTGATTATTTCACTTTCTAAACTATATTCAAAAAGTTTAGGATTATTTAACCTGATCTGTGTTAAAGCTTGTATTTTACTGTCTGGGAAGAAGTGTCTGGCTAACAGTGTAATAAAATTATCTAGTGCATTTTAACCAACCAAAAAGAATAGGGTACAATTATGTTCTTTTTTGTGCACTTCATTTCTATAAAATTTGAGTGAGTGAAGGAAAATATATTTTGTTTAATAGAAGATTTTATCCATTTCCTTATTTTTTGAATAGTGACTCATTCATGTAATTTTCTTACATGACAAAAAGAGGATGAAACAGTGTTTAGAAAGACAAACAGTACATTTCAGACGACTCAAAAGTCTACCAGAAGCTTTTGTTTCAACATTTCACTTCTCAGTCTAGCTTTTTTATTCTACATTTGAAAATTTATTTTTGTTACATTCAATCAGTGCGGATAGAATTAAACCGTGAATGTAGGCAATTTGTTTAAAAAGGCATCATCTAGTACAACTAGGAATGACCTCATTGAGACACACTGTGTCCTTTAATTGGCAGTCCTATATCAAGTTACTTCTCTGTATCAAAGACTGTCCTCTTTTTACAGTCCAATGGATATAATTTTCTTTTGGGGTAATCAAAAGCCAAATCAGAATTTTTCCCCAGGTTAAGCAGCAGGTTCCTTGGTATAGAGACCCAAGGTTGTGAGGCAAGTGCCAGGTTGGAGAGACCAGGAACCTGGCAGCAGACAGCAGCCAAGCAGCTCAGCGACCTGACACCAGGAACCCAGGGTATCTGGAAGGAGAAACCCAGCTGGTCTTCATTCCTACGGGCTTCCTTGTATCTGATCTAGCCAAGGAAACACACAGAACAAGTATGGGTTGAGCACAGGACAATCGTGTAATTTATTGTCCAGATTGTCACACTTCTGAGAGAGAAAGATGCTGTTAATAGTTATGCCAAGACACAAGGTGTAAACTAGGTCTATCCCAGGCAGAACAGAACTGACGTCACTCAGTTAGAAGCTAGGTAGTTTTCAGAGCCTAAACTATATAGATTTCAGAGCCTAAAATCAAGCAGAGGGAGTCATTCACCAGAAAGTTCATGTTTCAGGTGGAGCAGCAAACCTGTAGAGCAGTGAAGAGGACTTTCTCAAAGCTCACCAGCAGTTACTGGCAGAATTAGGTTTAGAATAGGACTTCCTGCTCCCAGCTCAGTGTTTTCCCATTGAAGCACGTATTTTTACAGTGTTTTGTTCTCTTCAAAGCATGATCACAACCTCATGTAGACCCAGGTCTCCCCAGGCCATCCCATTTCGGAATATAAACTAAGGTCATAGCAAAAACAACAAACTAGTTTCCTGGTTCTTTCTCTACCTGTGATTTTAGAAATTCTGGTTCTACTTAAAATTCCCATTAAGCAATTTCTAGGAACTTCCTCAGACCAACTTATGTTTTGTTCACGAATAAAATCCTCCGTACATTGTGGGAAATCCACCATTTCCCAGCATCCACTTTCATGCCAGGGTAATATCAGCATCAGGAGCTGGAGATCCAGAGTCAGAACTAGGTTCTACTTCCTTGCCAGGATTAAAGCTTTGAACACAATATTTTACACCTCTCTAGGCATTTTTGTAAAATGTGACCTTTGTAGAATTGGTAGTTCAGTAGCTAAGTCAAGTCAGAGTCTTTGCAACCCCATGGACTGTAGCCCACCAGGCTCGCCTGTCCATGGGATTTCCCATGCAAGAATACTGGAGTGGGGTGCCATTTCCTTCTCCAGGGGATCCTCCCTACCCAGAGATCAAACCCACGTCTCGTGAATTGCAGGTGGATTCTTTATCACTTATCGACCTGTGTTTGATCCCTGGGTCAGAAAGAGCCCCTGGAGAAGGGATTGGCAACCCACTTCAGTACTCTTTCCTGGAAAATTCCATGGACAGAAGAGCCTGGTAGGCTACAGTCCATGGGGCTGCAAAGAGTCAGACATGACTGAGCGACTTCACTTTCTTTATCACTAAGCCACCAGGGAAGCCCCTTGTAGAATTAATTTCTGGAACCATGATTATTTAGTGAAATAATGTATAGTCAGTTCTCATTATTCATGGTAGTTATGGTCTATAGAGTCACCATGAACACTCAATTAGCAAATACTGAACTATCACTAGGAGAAGAAATGCAGGTTTAGATTCCTGAGAGCTTCTGGTCACATTTTTCTCAATTAATCAAAACATAATCTTGTCTTATGTGTGTTTCTGTTTAAAAACAACTTATTTAATATATAGTGTTGGGACTTCCCTGGTGGTCCAGGGGTTAAGGGACTGCCTTGCAATGCAGGGGATGCGAGTTTGATCCCTGGTCAGGGAACTAAGATGCCATATGCTGTGGAGCAGCTAAGCCCGTGCACTGCAACTACTGAGCCCATGCACTCTGGAGCCTGTTTGCCACAGCTAGAGAGCTCGGTGCTGCAATTACTGAGCCCACGATGCCACTAGAGAGCCCGTGTGCTGCAACAAAAGATGCCTCATGACGCAGCTAAGACCTGAAACAGTCAAATAAATAAATATACAAACCTGTGCTCTAGAGTCCCTGAGCCACAAGAGAAGCCACCACAATGAGAAGCCCAACATTGCAACTAGAGAGTAACTCCCACTCACCAAAACTAGAAAAATCCCAAGAGCACCAATGATGGCCCAGTGCGGCCACAATTTTTAAAATAAATATTTTTTAAAAAAGAAAGAATAATAAATAATAATGCATAGTGCTGATTCATTAAGGTTAAACTCATGGCCAATAGTATCAGAACTCATGCTGAAACAAAGGTTATCTAATGTGTACCTTTTTCTCTAAAAAAGGTCACAGCCTTCTTGTGCTTAGCAATAATACTAGACGGCACTTAAGCATTATGACACTTAGGGCCCATATCAAACTGTGAAATCACCAACAAAAAGCTCAAAGACTCCAAAAATTTGCTTGTTTACAATATGAAAGTTGAAACAAGAAGAGTCACCCTGTTTGACCTCAGCTGGGAATACACATGCATGTCAGGGAACTCAGATTTTTCTGTCTGCCCTTGTCCCCAAATGACCACAAAAGCTCTCTGAGTATTGATTTTGGAGTCACAAATACATTCTAGCAAATAAGCAAATGTGGAATTCACAAATAATCAGGATGGACTGTCTATAAAGAGCTCAGCACAGCACATGACATGGACCTCCCCCACTCTGCCAGCAGTTAATGTTAATCATTGTTGTTCCTGTGTGAATGTAGTTAAAACAAACCCCGGCCAAGGCCTAAGACACAAGGAGACCACCCCGCAACAGTTGCTGGAGATTCCAGTGCTACCTGCTGCTGATGGCAACCAAAGGAAATATTTTCCGGTTCATTGATCAAGCCTTCTACACCAGATAGAGAGTGTTGTGAGTTTTTCCCCAATGGCTCCAGTGTCCACCAGGGAGTGGACTCCTAGTGAGCCCACCTTCCATGTTCTCTAGGGTCAAACACTACTGAACCCTTGGGTGAGCGTCATTCCCCCCATCTCCGGGGGCCCCCACTTCTCTGCATTGCACTTGGCTCTCACAAGGTGTTGATGTGTTACTTATGCAAATACTTATGGCACAGTGGAATGAATTAATGACCCAACATCAAACAAATTCCACACACCCTTGAACACTTCCCAGGCTCACCTACGAAAGGTACCCTCAGAGTTTCCATTCGTCTCTTCCATTTATTCATTTTTTGCTTTGCTCCTCAAGTTCCTCCTTGAGCTCTCTCTGCAGCCTTGCCTATTCTCCTATTCTTGGAACCTGTTCTTGAAATGAATTTAACTCTCCTTTGACTGCTCTGACTCTCCTCTCTCACTCCTCAGTTTCTGGCTTATTCACCGTCTCAAATTCCAAAACTCCCTCCTGCAGCAGATCCTCTTCCTGCAGATCTTTCTATAACTGAGCTTGTTGTTCTCCTCTAGCCGTCTTCACTTCCGAGAACGGCCTCCTCCCTGCGTCCTTTCCTCCCCCGTGGCCCTTGGTCGGGGTTGTTTTTCTCTGGGGCAGGCCCAGACTGTCGCCTTATCTCAGCAGGGGATGGCTTCTTCCCCCTTCTTCCTGTGCTCTTTGTGGAGCCCTAGCTGCATTCTGAGTTGGTTTCCCACTTCCCTTTTCTCTCTTATCTCTGAAATCCATCACCCTTGACTCATGAGATTTGTAGCTTTGGGTTTTGCAGAAAACTGGATTGTCTTAAAATAGGTGGTACTTGAACAGGCTGTGTGTGCCCTCCTTTATAGAACAGCTCAATCTCACACGGATTTGCAGACAGCGCAGGTCACGGCCCGCCCTCTAAGTTGCAACTCCACACAGACCAGCCCATTGTGATTGCCAGCCCAGTGCGTGCCTTTGATTTGTCTTCCAAAACCGGCAGCATGATGAGCAGATCCAGTTACTTGCAGCTCTGGAGTTTTAAATATTATGCCCAAATGTAACTGAGGCAGCTCTCTGACCTTGCTGCCTCCACGTCCTCTCCCCTGCCCACTTGCCCAGCCCCCAGTTACCATCCCCAAACTTCCCTCAGGAGATGTGTCAAGGATTTCCCAAACATCAGTCTGAGGCAGGAGGCAGAATGGGCCCCCACCAGGATAAAGCCATTGGAGATTCACTCCCTATGGACCAAAACTTCAAGACCAGAAGAATACGACAATTAAGGGAGAAGGCTGGGCCCCATGAAAGTAATTCAAACTACCACACGGCCGCAACTCAGTGACTCTCAGTCTGCCTGTGCGCCTACCCACACGTACTATGTATACTCTTTACCCTCTTAATAAACACTTTACTTCACTACTTTCTGTCTTTGTGGAAATTTTTTTCTGCAAAGCTGAAGGCCAGGGCCCTGCTCACGGACCCTGGCCTAGTAGTTGGAATCTGTTCCTCCACTGCAACCCTGTCTCAATCTCTTGCTGTGAACCCTGACCCTGCTCCAAGCTGATGCAGGCTGAGATTACCCAAGATCAAGTCCAGTGACCCTGCCCATCCTCCTGCACTAGCCACCTTGTCCTCTCAGCTCTGTCCAACACTGTTCATTCTTTCCTTCAACAAATAGTCATTTGATATTTCTGTATACTTAAGGACTGTTGTAGGCACTCAGAAAAGGTGACTTCATGATGTTTATATTTCATTAGACTCATATCAAACAGCATAAGCAATTATTATTTTGTAGACAAATGAGTAAGTAAATTATCTAGCATCAATATATTAAATGGCTTTCCTCATAGCTCAGTTGGTAAAGAATCCTCCTATAATTCAGGAGACCCCAGTTCAATTCCTGGGTGGGGAAGATCCACTGGAGAAGGGATAGGCTACCCACTCCAGTATTCTTGGGCTTCCCTTGTGGCTCAGCTGGTAAAGAATCTGCCTGCAATGCAGGAGACCTGGGTTCAATCCCTGGGTTGGGAAGATCCCCTGGAGAAGGAAAAGGCTACCCACTCTAGTAATATTTGCTTCCCTGGTGGCTCAGATGGCAAAGCATCTGCCTGCAATGTGGGAGACCTGGGTTCGATCCCTGGATCGGGAAGATCCTCTGGAAAAGGAAATGGAAACCCACTCCAGTACCCTTGCCTGGAAAATCCCATGGATGGAAGAGCCTGATATGCTATAGTCCATGAGGTCACCAAGAGCCAGACATGACTGGGCAACTTCACTTTCCTTTTCCTAATATATTAAGTGGTCCTAGGGAAAACAGGAAAGAGAGCAGGTAGACCACACTGAGAATGTGAGGAAGTGAGAGTCAACTGTGTAGACCTCCGGGGTGGGGGGTGCTCCAGGCAGAGAGGCTGACCAGGGCTAAGACCCTATGGTGGGGCTTATCTGCCTGTTCAAGGAATGGCAAGGAAGCCAGTGCACAGGAGAGGGGGGAGTTGAGAGGAGAGTTCTAGAAGACAAGTCCCAGAGCTGTTAGACCGCAGGCCATCTTGGCTGCTCACATTCCCCCTAGCCCTCCATGGCACCAAGCTTTGTACTGGTTCTCTCTTTAGTTTCTTCCTTTGCTTCCTCCACCAGGAAGCTTATCCTCAGCTGATCTCCTCGGAGCTGGATTCTCCACGTGCTCTTTGATCTTCCCCTTCTGCTCCCTCACTTTCTCTCCCATTTCAATCATATCTGCTTCCTTGGCTTCTGCAATATGCCAATTACCAAAATTTCCTCCAGATTTATACTTGCTTCCCATGCGCTGTTTCTAACTTGGTGTTTTAGCCACATCTCACACTTCATGTGTGATACATCAGCTTTCTCTCAAGCTAGTCATTTCTGAGGGCTTTCCCATTTCCATTAATGAAACTTCTATTTCCTTGGCCATTTGTATTTCAAAATTTCATAATTACCATCCTCTTCCTCATCAAATCAGTGTTAACATGCTGTTAAATCAGTCTCCAAAAGAGAAAACTTCACATGAAGGTCTAAGAAAAACGTAATCTTAACTAGGGTTTACCGAGTCACTTTTAGACCTTTATATTAATAATACTGTCAAATGTGCCTTCAGTTCAGTTCAGTTCAGTCGCTCAGTCATGTCTGACTCTTTGTGACCCCACGAACTGCAGCACGCCAGGCCTCCCTGTCCATCACCAACTCCCAGAGTTCACTCAAACCCATGTCCATCGAGTCAGTGATGCCATCCAGCCATCTCATCCTCTGTCGTCCCCTTCTCCTCCTGCTCTCAATCTTTCCCAGCATCAGGATCTTTTCAAATGTGCCTACTTCAACTCAATACCATCACTCTTTTTGTAGAGTCTAATGAGTCAGGAATTGATTTTGTTTTATACTAGAATCACTCAAAAGTTAATAATAAAGGGCAATTCCAAAGTGTCAGCTAGACAAAGTAGCCATGGTTTTGTAAAAAAAAAAAAAAAAAACTGGCAGAATTAGAGCAGCTAGGTTGCAAGCTCTGCTTTTGGTGCCGGAACACTCAGATCCTGCCCTCTCCTGGGCCTTCTCTCACATTTCTTTATCATTTTTGGCTGCTTTGCAGTTCCTGCTTGGCACTATCATTCAGTTGTTTAACACAGATCCACTCAGAAAAGAATTTAAGGAATGAGTAAAATTCCTGAAAGTAACCTGTCTATCCTCCAACCTGTTGAAAGATTGCACAACTTACAAGCCTGCCTAACTCATTACTAGTTTCCACCGACAGCATTCAGATTTTATGAGAACCCCATTGTTCACCCCAAGCCTGCCTTGAGTTTATAAGGTACAAGCTGCCTTATTTACTTTTCTGAAGGCATTGTTATTTTCTGTGATACTTCATTTGCAATAAGAAGATGAAGGGTTCCCCTCTGCCCTGCCTGTCTCTCCCTCCCTCTCCTTTCTTCCTTCCTCCCTTCCATCTCTCCCTCCTGAGAAGCCACTACCCAGCCTGCCTCTGGATAGTTGCAGAGAGAGCCAGTAGAAGCAAGGCTGCTTTCTCTGGACCAGTGAGTGTCATTTCTTGCTCTTAGGGGTACAGAACTTCTTGGAGCACAAAATGTGTTCTCCATTCCTGTTTGCACAACCTCCCACTCTTCTTCCTTTAAGGAGGAAGGGACTTCTCCAGGAAGGGCGTATGCTTCTTGCATGGGATACAAACTCTGGCTCTGTTGACAAAGATCCAAAACCACCATTGCAACAAGGTGATGTTAGCTGTAGGGTCCTCACGTGGGTGCTGGTGAGGAAGCATAGGGGAGAGTGGTCCCAGCCCCAACGGACCAGCTGAAGGGCCCCATTGCAGAGACTGGCCACTCAGCAGACACACCTGAGGGGTTTCTCCAGGTCTTAACATCAGGATTTAGGAGTCTGATGACAGTTCTGAGACCTAGTGGAGAAAGGAAAGCGGTGAGGAAGAGAAGAGAAAGGGTTTGGGAAGAAATAGGCTGTAGGGTTAGCTCCCCTTGGGGCGGCAGGCCACCACACACAGACTTTCGCAGCTCACATGCCAGTCGAACCTCAGTCTAACAGTGAGACCAGGAACTGATGCATCACTAGCACATTCATGAAACACTTAGGCCCACGGTACTCTTTGCATGTCTGTGTGAAGAGTCCAGTGTGCTTGGACTGGGGTCTATAGGTTAGGAACGCCTAATGAGGTTTTGTTAGGGAATCTGATCCTGAAGTCTGGTGCCTCCCACTGGCGGCATCTGCTGCGTGTGTGTGCTAAGTTGCTTCAGTCATGTCTGACTCTTTGCAACCCAATGGGTTCCTCTGTCCTTGGGATTCTCCAGGCAAGAATACTGGAATGGGTTGCCATTGTAGTCACTTTCTAATTGCTCCTCCCACAAGTCTGTGTGAAGAGTCCAGTGTGCTTGGACTGGGGTCTATAGGTTAGGAACGCCTAATGAGGTTTTGTTAGGGACTCTGATCCTGAAGTCTGGTGCCTCCCACTGGCGGCATCTGCTGCGTGTGTGTGCTAAGTTGCTTCAGTCGTGTCTGACTCTTTGCAACCCAATGGGCTCCTCTGTCCTTGGGATTCTCCAGGCAAGAATACTGGAATGGGTTGCCATTGTAGTCACTTTCTAATTGCTCCTCCCACACCCATGTCTGAGGACTAAGAAGCTGCTGTAGAGCTTCTGTGCATTACTGGCCCGAGGAATTCTCTTGAAGCCTCATGGTCTAAACTCTGACTCCATCTCTCGCGGGTTCCACTCAGCTTCTACACTAGCAGCTTTCACAGTGTGACAGCCCCTTCCTGTGTTGTCCCTTTTGGAACTGATAATTGGGTTCTGAACATGTACTGTTGGTGTGAAATCCCTATAGAAAACTGACTTGCACACTTTCCTCTGGACTCCATTCTCTGTTCTCATGACACCAAGGACCATTACCCAAGACATCAATAGACCAGGCAAGGAATGTAGACACATTGTATGTTCTCTAAATATAATGGAATCTGCTAATTGGCTGAGTGGCAGAAAAATGTCCAAGGGGAAGAGAAGCTTATGCAAAATAGAAATCCATCTACATTCAAGGAGTATGCGTTTCACAGTGCACAAAACCTTGAGAACGCACAGCTTAGACATCCCTCATGGGCCTAACATGTAGTGACACTGATCGAAATTCAGAAGGGCACATTGATCAATCTGATTAGCCAGTACCAACAAATTTGATGAAAAAGACTACTAACATCCAATCAGAAACAAATGTATGCTTTATTGTAGATTTTATTAAATTATCTGGTCAGTTTGGTCAACACATTTAAAGTGATTAAGTATATGGGGATATTCTGGAAAGATCAGTTTGGTTCTTCAGTTATCATCTCAGCCAAAGAGTATCCTAAGTTGTTTAGCTTGTGTCATTCATCATTGACCAGTTAGCCTTTAAATTGCTGTCATCTTATGAAAAAGGAGAATGATGGGAAGAGTACAAAGGGAGAAGTTTCTGGAAATGGTGTAAAACTTTGACGTAACTTCCCAAACCATCTCTTGTTCTTGGTGACCTAGTCTACAGAGTCAAGTGCATGCGTATGTTTAGGAGGCCAGCAGTGCCAAATGCCCTTAGCATTGGAGATGGACATGTGGGTGCATCCAATTCCTTCTGAGCTGAATCTGAGCTCACTGGCCAGCTGGTTGCAATAAAACCTTCCTTTCACATAAAAGAGAAGCATTTCAAAACAGCCCTCCTCTGTATAATACTATTCCAGGCAAAGGTAAGAAAACAAATCTGAATCACTCATTTGAATCCAAAGTACTATTTTTAGTTGACAGTGTCAGCTGTTATTTGACACTCTATCCTGAAGTCTGGGTCTCTTGGCTAGAGTTCCCATCATTTGCTGATCATTAATGGAGTGGGTGAGACATGACTTATTAATGAGTTTTGGTCTGAGGCTGTGAATTGGAGGCATCATGGTCTTGCCCCTTCTCTGCTGAATGATCAAAGTTCAGCTTCTTAGACTGTGACCAAGCCCAACAGCTCCCACCCACGTCTTTCTCATCTCCACCCTTCCCCAAATAGGCAGGGTATTATCAAAGAGCTTTCTTGTTTGATGCTTCTATGTGACTGTAATTTGGAAAAGAGAGCATTTTGAAATCCAAAAGGGAACATTTTAAAAAGAGCTTTGGTTAAAAAATATAAAGCTGGATTTCCCCTGGTGATGTATTTATATTCATGGATCACCCAGGATTTCACAGCCTAAGCTTCTTATATATTCCCAGAAATTTGGCAAAATCTTCTGAGAGGAAGCCCCTGGAAAGCTCTCCTCCTTTGTATGGCCTCTCAGTTGTCCTCAGGCTATTCTGCAAGATCCTAGAACCTGACCAGGGGAGGATCAGAAAGGTGGCAAGCATCCTGAGTTCTCCCAGCGGGGGTCAGGATTTAGGGCCCCCTGGGGTGCAAGGCAGGAGGAGGTGGGTCTTTCAGCCTCTCTCCCTGAGGGTATTTTACTGTCCTGAGCTGACTGCCCCTTCTGTGTCCACCATGCCTGTTTATTTGGTGGGTTAGCTTTCCTCTTGTTGGTTTTCATATTTCTAGATCCCAGAATAAAGAGCCTGCTAACTGCCAGGAAGTGTTTTTCACCCCAGGCTGACCAGTTGGGCAGTAACCACAATCTAAGAACCAGAAAGATCCAACTGTTTGTCTGAAGCAATTTATCTTAATAAATTTTCACAACATGCAGTTAGAAAATGTGGAGGCCAGTTCTCCATTCCTTAGTCAATTCAAAATATGGACAAAAACAATCAAATCCAGCTTTTATCCAAATGTATCAGGATGATTACTTAAGACTTTCCATTTTATCATGTTATTCAAATGTGTTTCACCAAATGCAAATGCTTTTGATCTCTCAGTACCTCATTATCATCAAACATTTGAGAGATCAAGAAAGAAATTTGGCAATATATGTCAAAAGCCATATAAACATGCATATCTTTGTGTAAGTGATTCCATTTCTTGAAATTTTTTTTAAATTGGTCCTCAGGGAATAAGCAACTACTGTGCATAAAAATTTAGACAACTGAAAATTCATCTTGAAACAGACAAAAAGTCCAACAAAGATTTAGAATAAGTAATGGCTAATCTGGGCTTCCCTGGTAGCTTAGAATACACCTGTAATGTGGGAGACCTGGGTTCGATCCTGGGTTGGGAAGATCCCCTGGAGGAGGGCATGGAAACCCACTCCAGGATTCTTGCCTGGAGAATCCCCATGGACAGAGAAGCCTGGTGGGCTACAGTCCAGGGGGTTGCAAAGAGTCAGACACGACTGAGTGACTAAGCATAGCACAACACAGCACATGGCTAATCCATGTTACAGAATATTCTGCAGTCACTTAAAAGTTATATCTTTGAAGAATATGATGACATGGGAAATATGTCATATCAGAAAAGAAAGTGTAGAGAGAGATACAGAGACAGAAGCAGAGGATTGGAAGAAGAGGTGAAATGAGATTGAGAAACAGAGGGAAAACTGAATGTGAACTCAGTACTTTCAATGAGTGGGACGAGAGGGCAGGGCTGAGCTGCGGGCCACCACCTGGGATGTTGGGATGAACAGGTACAGACTCTTCCGAGGACCTGTATGCAAGCTTAGTTGGTCGGGGCTGGAAGTCATCCTAGAGAATTTCCGAGTCATTAGAAGCAGGTGGGCAACATATGAGCAAATGGAACCCACACGCCCTCTGCACAGACCAGGAAAACATCTCTCTTTACCAGCTTCATTCCAGGACATTCTTAACATGCTAGGGCACCCTCCTCTTTAATCAAAAAACAGTGCTAAGAAGAGTCCCTCATCCTGATGCTTTCTTATACCTACAGCACTCTGCCTCTTCTTCCCTCCCCAGGCACACTTCTTAACGGAAGCTTCCTTAAGCTTCCAAAATGTCAGCTTCCTTGTGGTCTGTTCCCCCCTCAGCCCATAGAACATCATTATGACACCCACTGCCTCGCTGACACCCCACCACTGACACCCACTGCACCACATCGGGCTTCCCTTGTGACTCAGCTGGCAAAGAATCCACCTTCAACGTGGGAGACCTGGGTTTGATCCCTGGGTTGGGAAGATCCCCTGGAGAAGGGAAAAGCTAGCCACTCCAGTATTCTGGCCTGGAGAATTCCACGGGCTGTGTAGACTATGGGGTCACAAATAGTTGACACTACTGAATGACTTTCACTTTTAAAACACTGAGACCACAGTGGCAAAGGTCACCATGTGACTTCCTTATTGCTTAATCCAATAGCCCCCTTTATGTTCTCATCTACTTGGACTTGTCACAGCACTTAACCATCCCTTGTTGAAATTTGCTCTAAACTCCCCAGAGCCACCATACTCATCTGATTTTCCTCTCACTCTTCCCATTCTTTCTTTGACTCTTTCACTGGCACCTCCCATGAGCCCTGGCCATTCCCACTGACCTGCTAAAAAATCTCCCCTTATCTTTCAAGACTTGGCTCAAGTTCAGTATTGCTGTGACATCTTTATTCACTAACTCAGGTTATCTGCCTTCTTCCCCACAGGTGGATTTACATGGAGGTTAATAAAACTCAAGTGTCAGGACACTTCATTCGCAAAGGCCCTGGGCCTTGTGCATTCATGAGGTCATAGATCTTTGTAAAATTTGCATATATGATCTATTTTAACTGCAATGACTTAAGTCCACTGTTTTCTGTCCCACTCTGACCGACCCCATCCCACTTTACATATGTTTCCTCATGTTAGGTAGTTTGGAAAGGCTGGGGGCATTTGAGGGATCCAGCTTAGAGAGAGTTGATATAGAGAGACATTTATTTGGATTTAATCAGGTGTATTTATGTGATTCAGAAACACTTCCATGTATAGTTAAGTGACACTAGCTGTCCCAGTGTAGGAATGGCTTCCAGGAACACGCCTCCTTCCCACGGGGCTGACTCACCCTGTACAGTGACACTCGGGAGTGAAGGGACCGGGCGCTGCCCCTTAACAGGAACAGCTTGCCGTGCTAGGCACGGACCCTGAGGGCAGTGAGGTGAAACAAGGCTTGCAATGTGCAAACCGTCTTTCAGTACATAGAATTGTTAAGTAAGTGATTCAGCCTTTAATCATACCTAGTCAAAATGATCAATAATAAAAAAAATTCACTTGAAACTATGTGACTGGAAAGACTGAATTACATTTCTGTCTTTCTATGAAAACTACTCGTAAAAAATCATATGTATGTTTGTGGCTGATTGGCGTTGTTGTATGGCAGAAGCCAACACATTATTGTGGAGCAATTATCCTCCGATTAAAAATAAATTTTTAAAAATCATTGTCATATGAAGATGTGATCAAAGAATTTATAGTCAAAAAATACAGGGAAAAAAGTAATAGTTTGTTATGCGGTTAGTTAATAAAAATACTATATATTTTTTTACTACCTAGATTTTATTTTTGTGTTGTCTGACTTTTAAAATTTGAATTTGTTGGAATTTTTTCTCACCCTAAACAAATAAGACCTCTCTTTTATACTTAAATTTATATTTGTAAGTTGTTATTTTTTTTTTTTTTTTCCTTAGAGAGAACCCTGTAAATCACAGAAACTTCAGGCTTTATAAGCCTGGCTATCCCCTGGCCTCCCCTGCAGGCCTACGTCGCAGCCCTACGTCTTCCTCTGGTAGCTGCATTGTTTACACCAGATACAGACACTTACTACAGGCTTAATCAATGTTTGTTGAAAAACATCCAACAGTTTCAGGATGCTACGCTCAGAATTTACTGTATCTTGATACAAGCAGAGGGTGAGACACAAGGGTGTCAGAGCATCGTAGAAAACCAACCCCAATTTAGATGGGCCACTTTCAACTCTTATGCTTCTCTGCTCACGGTGCTTCTAAATGCCACGTCTCATCTCATCTTTACAACGTCCCCACTCCTGACAAATGGGAGACGAGTAAAAGGCGAAGGTGCAGGAGCACCTGTAATCAACTCTAGGTGACTCAGCGCATAGATGCAGCAAAAGAAGAAACTAAAGAGAAATGAAGAAGAAATTGAAGAAGAATAATGAAAAGTATCTGCTAGGAACCCTTGAAACACTGAGTTCCGCAAATTCCCCTTTCTGCAGAGACCAACCAAAACATATTGTCGGGGCTCAAAACTCATCTTCAAACATCAGTCCTTATACTTTGTTACTCTCCCTGGAGGAGGGCCCGGCAATCCACTCCAGTATTCTTGCCTGGAGAATCCCATGAACAGAGGAGCCTGGTGGGCTACAGTCCATGGGGTCCCAAAGAGTCAGGCACAACTGAAGCGACTTAACACACACAGAGACTTTGTTACTCTGCTCTGTCTGGGAGGCCTTGCTGTCTCAGGCAATGAATTCTGCCCAAGGCCTGAATTGCAGGTATTCAGTCAGTAGCTAAGTCTGAAGCTCACACTCCCAAGTCTGGCTTTTTCCATTTTCAAAATGCGTCTTGCCCCTGTTCTGGAGATAGTTCTCTTTTTCTGTGAGACATCAGATACACTCGCCTTAGTTTCAATCTAATGTTAATCTCTTTCTGTATCATTGGTACCAATTTGCTCCATCTTCTAGGTTTTATGTTTGAAACTCTATGACCTAACTTCCCCCCTGCCCTCCACCTCAGTTCAAGTTCTTTCTTTCTTTGATGACTAGTCTTATCCCTTCTAGATTTTCATAACCATAGAGATACAGTTCTTTTCTGTTATCCTTTGTAGGTGTCCATCTGGCATCTTCATCACTGAGCCCTTAACCGCAGCATCCCCTCTCTCTATAGACATTGAAAGAAAATTTCCCAGAAATAATTCACATTTGTGTGATGAATAGCTCCTGTGGTTTAATCCAGTTTATCCCACATCCTGTAATCCTATCAATCAATTTTTTAATAGATATAGAACTGCATTCTTAACCCCATATCTACAGGTGACCCATTCACTTTATAGCTCCTGGCTGAAAGGAAGAGATGGAGAGAGAGAGAGGACACTAACCCTGGATTCATAAATAAAAGGGATGATCTGGATAATCCAGTTTAGGAAGTCAATAAAAGTAAACACAAGACAATCAGGAAAAACCAAAGAAAGAGAAGGACATGGAGAGACTAGCCACGAAGAAGCTAGAACTCTCAATCCACATTCTAGATAAAATATAAAAGAAGATTTGGAAAACAAAGCTAACGTTGTCTTCTAGAGAAAATTGAAAAATAACTCTAAAGCCTTGAAGCATAGGACAGATATTTGAAATAAGAAACAAATAAAATGTAGATTTTATGTCCCAGTGGCAGAGAAACAGCCTTCTCTGCTCAAGAAGAATGACCAGCTAAACTGAAGATGCAATTTCTGGACCTTATGGGTCAACACTGAACACAGAGGAAAAGAAATCGTAACCACCAAGACAGCAGGTGTCGTAGGCAGATTATATTCTTAACTTCAGGAAAAAAGTATAATGAACTGCGTGGTTAATCTTTGTGTGCTGCATTTTGAAATCTGATATTTAAAAGAGTAACTGCAGATTAAAATAGGACTATATTAGCACAAGAAATGCATAAGGTTAAAAAGGGACAAAATAGATTCCTTTATATGAGAATTCTTTGGAAGTAAATTCAAAGCATATTCAAATTTGAAGATAAAGGGACAATATATTTCAAAGGTAATATGAATATTTGCTTCCTGTTTTTGAATAAATTTGGTATGACTCCAAGAACCAGTTGCTCATAATTATAGGTTTTTCAGAAGTATTAATTAAAAACCAATTAACAATCATCTCAACCTAGATTTATTTCCAGTTTCGTTGACAAATTGACTGTGGGTGTTCCTTGAAAGGGAAATATAACAAAATTGTGTTCTGACATTCTTCCACCATCACATAAGAAGTTTGTGATTTAGAAAAAAACAGGTTTTTTTTTTTCTACTAATGTTGGCATAAAGTTGTGCTCAAAGAATAGAAACTCCCAGGGGAGAGTCAAACGTGAGAAAAGGGTAGGTAGGAAATAAAAATCTGCATTACCTGATCTTGGCCAAATTTGGGGGAATGGCGTTTTGCAAATACTGAGAGTGCTTCCCTGCACTTACACATTAGAGAACTTTTCCTGCTCAACATCCAGAAAACATGTACATTTTTGACAAATGAAAAGTTCCTTTTGGGAAAAGGAGAGTCTCTAGGATTCTACCCCTCTCACGTCATGTAAATCTTGGAGTAGACAAAGGCCAGTGACAATATCCACTTTGTTCTCTGTTCTCCTTTCTGCCGCCCACTAGGACCACGGTACTTCCAGGGACCAGATGCCATGTACCAACCAGACACATTGACTAGCGCTTGCTTCCTGTCATGAGGAAGCCCTCAGCAGTCATCTTAGCAACAGAGAAACAGCAAGCAGAGTGAAATTAAAAGGTACATTTCTTTCTGTTATATCTGGGTCGCCAAAGAGGATTTCCCACATCCGTTGTACAGCTTTGCGTGGCAGATGAATATGCACATACCAGAGAGTCACATTTAACTTTTCTGATTATTACAACGAAATGCACCCTGTTCTTTCCCACTCCCATGTCCACCCCACCATGTACTCGCCACTTGGCATCATTCCCTGGCAGGGGAACATAGATTGTATGATCTCTGCAGTCTTTTCTCACGAGGAGATTCAACATTTCCAAAAGAGTTGTGTTTCCTGGGGATGCGCTGAATAGCATCACTGTTTTCTCAGGAAGCTGTTTATGTGTTCACTTTGTATTTAACCAGTCACGCCCCCAAATAACTCAAGCAAAGAGGTACTGTAAAGCATTCACATTTGAATTGTCTTAGACAATTTTCTGGCAAGAATTGAAGTGTTCCAAATTAGGGTCTATTTCTCACACAAGAAGAGTAGGTAAGCATCCCTTGGCTGACAAATCTTTCAGCAAGCTCACCTCCCACTTCTCCAGCTGCAGGGTAGTGTTCTATGGCCCAGAGAAAAATTCCAACTGGGTACAGTGGCCAGGGCCACCTTGACTTAGGAGGCTTAGTTAGCACAGATTCCTGGGGCAATTTGTGCATGTTAGGATTGTTTTGGGGTTTCCCCAGTAGTTCAGTGGTAAAGAATCTGCTTGCAATGCAGGAGTCAAGGAGACACAGGTTCAATCCCTGGGTCAGGAAGATCCTCTGGAGGAGGGCACGGCAACCCCCTCCAGTATTCTTACCTGGAGAACCCCACAGACAGAGGAGCCTGGCGGGCTACAGTCCACAGGGTTGCAAAGAGTCGTACACGACTGAAGTGACTTAACACACACCCAGGCACACACAGGATCATTTCATTGAAGAATCAGAGTCAGATTTCTTGAATCAAAGGGAGATGTCTAATATTCTAAGAAGTTGAATTAGTTCTGAGAGTCTTAGAAAATTGATACGATAACAATTCAGTGTTTCAGTAAAACTTCATTTATATGGGCAAGAGCCAAGACTGAGATCACTGTGGCATTTACATACTTGCCATAAGTATTTCCTCTCCATAAATATGGGCTTTATGACTGCTTGACTAATGGAATTCAGAGGTAAAGGCACTATGCTGGTTTTCATACACTGGCCTTTTTTTTTTTTTTCTCAGCTCTACTGCCTTTCAATATCACCTGGAGGTGCTTTGTTTTTTTTTTTTTTTTTTTTTTTTTTCTTTTTTTTTTTTTTTTTTTTTTTTTTTTTTTTTTTTTTTTTTTTTTTTTTTTACTCCCACATCCCACCCCATTTCCTCTCTCTGGATCATCCCCGTGTACCAGCCCCGAGCATCCTGTATCCTATATCGAACATAGGCTGGTGCTTCATTCTTACATGATAGTATACATGTTTCAATGCCATTCTCCCAAATCATCCCGCCCTCTCCCTCTCCCACAGAGTCCAAAAGTCCGTTCTATATATCTGTGTCTCTTTTGCTGTCTCGCATACAGGGTCATCATTGCCATCTTTTTAAATTCCATATATATGTGTCAGTATACTGTATTGGTGTTTTTCTTTCTGGCTTACTTCACTCTGTATAATAGGTTCCAGTTTCATCCATCTCATTAGAACTGATTCAAATGAATTCTTTTTGATGGCTGAGTAATACTCCATTGTGTATATGTACCACAGCTTTCTTATCCATTCATCTGCTGATGGACATCTAGGTTGTTTCCATGTCCTGGCTATTATAAACAGTGCTGCAATGAACATTGGGGTACATGTGTCTCTGGGTTTTCTCTTTCTCGTTCTCAGGATGCTTGTACTTGAGAACCACCTATCATGCTATCACGAAGCCCAAGCAACACATGAATCCTGTCAAGCTTACCCCAGCTGACCTCTAATTGAGCAAATGAGTTACCCCTGCTGAGCCCTGACAAATGGAAGATTCACAATCAAAATAAATTATTGTTGCTTTAAGTGAGTGAATTTTAGAGTGGATTATTAAGCAGCAGTGTATAACTGATACCATCAACTTGCCACAGGCTTAAAACAAATTTCTCCCTAATTAAATGTCAATTTTGAAATCTAAGAAAGCAGATTTGAGATGTGGTATTTTGCAGCAAACATGAATTTGATATCAGTGTTTTATAGCAAGCTGTGTTCAATCAATATTCTACATATTTAAAATTGAAAGCAGTAACATTGATAACAAAAATAGAACACTGTTGGCCATTCAATTGATAATGCTATTCCTAACATAGGAGTCTTATTGTTGTTACCTTTGACATTTTTGCCTTCAGCTTTGTGTCACTCTGTAATGAACAATTTTGGTGTTTTGATATCTCTAGAACATTAGATTACATGGAGAGGATTATGATTATGTCAACATAAAGATGTTCAGCCTGGAACAGAAATACACCAACACAAAACCTTATGGAATTTAAAGTAGATGAAACTCTAGAGGACCAAATGAATTTACTACAACACATCTCAATTACTTACAGTAAAGATATATTCACTTATTTATCATTCACTTGACAAACACATAATGAGCCTTAACCATGTATTACACCAAGCATCTGCTAGTGGCTGAACACAAAGATGAATAAGAAGGCATAGTGAATAACAACCAGCATCCATGGTTCTCTTCTGAAAACCTTGTTCCTTTTTCAACTCATTTGGGTTCAGTCACTTCCCACTCTTGTCTATAAAGCATTTTTACCTGCACACCTGGGGAAACTGGGACTTATGGATCACAAAACCAAACTAAATTCTGTCAATTTGATTAAAGATGTTAAGCTCTTGGCTTTGAGTCATGCAAATGAATCAACGATATGGGTAGTTATGGGTAGTCACTCCGGCCACGAGCTTGATTTGGGGTGAGCAGTGCCACAATCAGAGCAAGGCTAATGAGGTGGGTTCTCTGGTGAAGGAAAGGAGGCCCTTTCTTGATCCCAGACATGAATGGGAGAACATATATTACATTTTGCTGGGATATTAATCACAATGTTGGGGGAACGAGCCACAGAAATCTGCATTTTTGGCTAGCTTACCCAGAAAGTTTACAAATCACAATACTAGACAGAGAGCAAGAACCTATACTCATATCAGGCACAGTCCAGATTCTGGAGAAGATATAGGTGTTTTAGTCAGGAATCAGGATAATTTTTGGTAAAGAAAGGAGATGGCCACAGAAGGTGCATGGTTTGAAGCCAGTGAGCCCAAGTGGGCCCACAGAGGAAAACTACTTCTCTCTTGTAGGCACTGGCTCAGGAGGAGCCTCAGGAGAGCAGGGAGGGGCTGCAGAGTCAAATGGAGACCACCCTGGGCAGAGCAGGACCTACCTGGTGTGAACGTGTTCAACAGTAATTGGAAAAGGAGGAACGAAGGGTGGGTGAGACATGGTCCCCATCCTCCACAGTCAAACAGCTTTCAGTCTTGGAGAGAAGCAGCCAGAGCTTGACCAGTCCTGTGGGGGTGCCAGGAAGACACTGCCCACCCTGTGTGGGGGTCATGAATGGCTCTGGGAACCTGAGTCGGAAGAACCAGCGGACTCTTGTTCTTGGATTGTTTGTGCTGTTTGTTTTATTTTGCTTTCATACTTTACCACATCCCCGAAAGGAATCAAAGCAATTTTCAATTGGGCTGTTCCCAGCTGAGAAGTGCTTTGAGGGCAGGAAAAAAGGCAGGAAGTAAGGAACAAAACAATGATGAATACAAGTAGAGCAGAGAGAGGAAAGGAGTGGAGTACAGTGACTAGACCAGCTGGTTACAGTGGAGCCAATAGAAGATGATTCCACCAGGTGAAGCCTGATGAGGACCTGGGCCAAGTCAGGCTCAGTGGGCTTGGAAAAAGGACCAGTGGACTTGGAAAACGGGGGAACTATGTTCCAAAATCTGTAACCACTGAACACAAATGGAATACGGTGGGTTAAAGAAAAAAAGTACAGTGAAGTATCTAGTTTGGCTCAGGTCAAATGGAAACATTATTAGCCAGGCTGAGACTTATGGGATAAGTGAAGCAGAGAGACATCTGTGCAGTGATGAAGAGGTCAGTTCAGACCCAGCTGTTTGGAATTTTTTAATATAGATTATGAACAAAATAGGTGAAAGGGATCAAACATACAAAACTTCCAGTTACAAAATAAGTAAGTCATGAGAATGTAATCTACAGCATGGTGACTATAGTTAATAGTACTGCTTTGTGTATTTGAAGGTCACTGAGAGAGTATGTCTTAAAAGTTCCCATCACAAGACAAACAATGTGTAAGTATGTCTGGTGATAGATATTAACTAGACTTATTGTGATGATCATTTTACAATGTATACAAATATTGAATCATTATGTTGTACACTTAAAACTAATATAAAGTTATATGTTAATTCTATTCTATTCAGTAAAATTTTTAATTCAGGAAAAAAATTCCATATAGTGTTTTGAATATGTTCAGTTCAGTTCAGTCATTCAGTTGTGTCCGACTCTTTGCGACCCCATAAATCACAGCATGCCAGGCCTCCCTGTCCATCACCAACTCCCGGAATTCACTCAAACTCATGTCCATCAAGTCGGTGATGCCTTCCAGCCATCTTATCCTCTGTCGTCCCCTT